>RJWM01016101.1:0-46182 GCA_004363535.1 Dasyprocta punctata | reverse complement strand
GGACTCCTTGCTGTATCCACCCTCTTGCCTCCCCCTCTAGGTCAGTGGGGCTTGCCCACCGTGACCGTGGCTGCTGTCCTGGGGATGTTCAGTGCCACACTGGCAGGTATCATCGAGTCCATCGGTGATTACTATGCTTGCGCCCGGCTGGCTGGTGCACCACCCCCTCCAGTTCACGCTATCAATAGGTATGCTCACCCAGCCACCTTGACTGCCAGCCCCCTGGAGGGGTCACTCAGGAAGCAAATGTAGGGATGGGCTCACACCTCTAGGCCTTGTTTTCCTTGGTAGTGGAACCAAGGACTCATCACACTGAGTTTTGGGAGTAGTGAGGTAGCAGTCACAGGGAAACCACAGTCATGGACAACTTTCCATGTCCCCTCTCTCCCAGCGCCTTCTCTCAGGCGGTCCAATAACCACCGACAGGCTCCACTCCACTGCATCTCAACAGCACAGATGAGGGCACGGAAGTCCAATTGCCTGGGGGAGTCAGTTCCAGGGCACCGGGCCCAGCATCTGTACCAGGGCTCATAGTTTCCAGACCTCCTTGTGGCCTGGGGTGGGGAGTACTTCACACCCTTAGTGACAGCTCACATTGCCCCCGAGGGGCAGGAAGTGTGACAGGGTGATGGGAGGTCACAGCCCATGAAGGGCTGGCCTTGGACCCCACTGGTCCTTTCATTACAGGGGCATCTTCACCGAAGGCATCTGCTGCATTATTGCGGGACTGTTGGGCACGGGCAACGGGTCCACTTCGTCAAGTCCCAATATCGGCGTCCTAGGGATTACCAAGGTGCCAGGACTGCGCAAAATTTCGTCCACCACTGGCACGACCCCAAACCCGCCCCCGCCCCAGCCTAGCTCCACCCTGGGTTTGAGTGGCCCCGCCCCTAACAAAAGCCTACTTAGACCCAGTTTTAGCACTAACCCTGCCGTCCAGACCCCAGCTCTAGCCCCGCCCCTGGCTTCCTGGCAGGTGGGCAGCCGTCGCGTGGTGCAGTATGGTGCCGCTATCATGCTGGTCCTGGGCGCCATCGGCAAATTCACCGCCCTGTTCGCCTCGCTCCCCGACCCCATTCTGGGGGGCATGTTCTGCACCCTCTTTGGTGAGTGCCCGGCGCAGGCCTGGGGGCCCCGCACGGCTGGCTGAGTGGTGGGACTCACTCAGCGCCGCGGGGGCGTCTGTGTTTTCCTGCCCCCCCGCAGGGATGATTACTGCCGTGGGGCTGTCCAACCTGCAGTTTGTGGACATGAACTCCTCCCGCAACCTTTTTGTGCTGGGCTTTTCCATGTTCTTCGGGCTTACACTGCCTAATTACCTGGATTCCAACCCCGGTGCCATCAACACAGGTGCTTGCTCTTTAGTCCCCAGAGACTGGAGGGGTGGGGATGTGTGGATCTAAAACACGGGCTGGGGATGTGTAGCTCAGTGGTAGAGCGCTCGCTTAGGTGGCATTCACAAAGCCTTTGGTTAGACCCCCAGCACAGCCCATCCCCTCCAAAGCTTACACAGGTAGAGCCACAAATCCTTCCCAACTCTGGACTTTAGTATTGGAGAGGCTGATTATTAGCTGGCCTTTACTAAAACACTCTCTGTGGACAGGTTTTGAGCATTTATTTACATATGTTATGTAATTTTTTAACAAGCTCCATGAGACTGATACTATTATCATTTCCACTCAGCATGATTGTCCCAAGTCAACAACTAGCAGCTGGCAGAACTGGGATTTGAACCAAAGATGGGAGGGTCAGAGGTAAAGATAAACTTGAAGGCCAGGGCTTTGTGCAGTTCCCTGGCCATGACTGCTCAAGGAAGTCAGTAGTTTGCACAGGTGGGAAGTCCCTGAGTTCTGCTCACCAGAGTGCCACGACACCCATTGGCCCTTGGCCTGTTCCACAGGTATTCCTGAAGTGGACCAGATTCTGACGGTGTTGCTGACCACGGAGATGTTTGTGGGTGGATGCCTTGCTTTCATATTGGACAACACAGTGCCAGGTAGGGGTCAGTCTTACCAGGGCAGCACAGAAAGAGATTTGACTCATATGCAGTTCACCAGATGGCCACTGAGCTGGGGATGTGGCCAGGTCTGAGGCCAGGCAGGCCCTGGAGGAGATGAGCTGCTGGAGTACCTGATAGTTAGAGGGAGAGGCATAGACATGTGTTGTAGGCCTTGGAGTGGGTGAGGCTAGGGGGTCCTATTTTTATTTTTGGATCCTATGACAGGAAATCTCTTTTCCTGTGTGTGTGTGTGGGTGTCCAGGGCCTTGAGCATGCTAGGCAAGTGTTCAACCTCTGAGCTACATCCTTAGCCCTTTTTGAGAAAGGGTCTTGCTAAGTTGTCCACACTGGCCTTGAACTTGTGATCCTGCCTCAGCTAGGACCACAGGTGTGCACCATCATGCTTCACTCCCTTTCCTATTTTTTTTTTTTAATATTTTTTGAGACAGGGTCTCAATGTGTAGTTCAGACTGGCCTCGAACTCATGTTGATCTTCCTGCCTCGGCCTCCCAAGTACTGGAATTTTATGCGTGTGCCACCATGTCCAGCTCCTTACCATTTCTTGACTGCCATTGGGTTGAGGGGTATCTTTGCTTTCATGGAGTAATCAGATATAAACTCATCAGTTTGTTGGTAAAATCCACTCCAAATATGTTAGCAGACTACCATGCTGGCTAATAGAATTCCAACATGTACTTTTGGTAGTGGAGCATTTCGTAGGGATTGTGCATGATAGTCTGTGATGTACCAAATACACACAAGTATGCCCAGTAAATGTATAAAAAACAATGTCATCAGGCACTATAATAAGCACAAGTTAGATATGGAGCTAAGTATCTCATTTCACCCTTAAAAAATATGACCACTTGGACAAAGTCTGTAATCCCAGCACTCAGGAGGCTGAGTCAGGAGGATCATTGTGAGTTAAGGCCAGCATGAACTACACGGTGAGACCCTGTCTCAAAAAAACAAAACCAAAAATAAACAAACAAACAAAAACCATGACCACAAAGTCAGTCTCAAAGCTAGACAGCACAAATCTTAACGTTAACATCTGACACAGGCCCTGGCTATGTCCCATCCACAGTACCACACTGCCTCTGCTGGAGGGTTCCAGGGGATTTTGGTTGCAGGTTGGGAAAGCTCCATGATGAGCTGATGACTGCCTCAGCATAGGGACAGAGGCGAGTGGAATACCAAGTCTAGTGGTCCTCCATTGCTGGCTGCTTACCAGCTGGAACAAAATCACAGCTTCTGCTTGCCTCTCTGAAGCTCGGAGGGTTGAGGCTGGCAGAGAAAAGCAGTCAGGGTCTGTTCAGATATGGGATGGAGGACAGGGCCCAAGGCTCCTTAGGAGATTCTAGGCAGAATCAGGTGACATTTTGTTTTTGAGACAAGGTCCTACCATGTAGTCCAGGCTGGCCTTGAACTATGTAGCTCATGCTGGTGCTGGAACTACAGGGATGCGCAACCATGCCAAGGCTGTTTACTTTTGGAGGAACTGAGGATAGAATCCAGAGCCTTTGAGTCCTACATCAGAGTCTCACTAAGTCACTAAGTTTTCCAGAATGGGCTTAAACTTTTTTCGGGGGGTACCAGGAGGTAATCAAACTCAGGACCTCACACTTGCCAGGCAGGCACCATACCACTGAGCTATATCCCTCCGACCATGGGTTTAAACTTTTGATCCTCCTGCCTCAAGTTTCTTAGAAGACTAGGATTACAAGTGTGCACCACCATGCCTGGTTGGATGACAGCATCTTTGCAGTAGTCGTCTCTTGGGATAGATGGGTAGCAACTCAACCACGACACTTACCTTTCCTATTTAGAAAGCCAGGCTGGGACTGTAATAGCCCAGCTTGTGGTTCTGAGACAATGAAATGGCAGCTTCCGTGCCTAGAAAATCTAGGGAGATAAAGGGCCTTTGAGCAGGCAGCTGTACAGTTGCCTCAAACTATCTAGTTAAATCCTTCATGTCACTGATCTGCAACTGAAGTGAGCTTCCGCAATCATCTGTTATGCCATGTAATCTTAAGTAGCCCTTTAATCTGCTTTGAGGAAGGACACAAAGTTCAGAGTGGTCAAATTACTTGCCTGAGGTCAAACAACCTGCATTCAAACCCATGTCTGGCTGGCACAGAACCCAGTCCTTAACCATGGATCAGCACTTAAACTTGCAGAAATCAAAAAAACAAAACAAAACAGAACAAAAACACCCTGCCCCTTGAAGATTGAATGTGGGCCTTACATTGAGCTACATTTCCAGTCCTTTTTATTTTTTGAGACAGGGTCTTAAGTTGCCTAGGCTTAACTGGAATTTGCAATTCTGCCACAGCTTCCCAGATCCTGAGATTACAAGCTAGCACCACCACACCCAGGTCAGCCACTACAAGAATATGGGTGCAGTTCAGTGGTAAATCACATGCCTAGGATTTGTGAGGTGCTGGGTTCAACCTCCAGCACCAGAGAAAAAAAATTTTGCTTTTGCAACACCAGGGATTGAACTCACAACCTTGCACCTGCCAGAGCAGGCGCTTAAGCCACTGAGTCAAACTCCCAGTCCTGGTTTTTTGAGGCAGGGTTGAACTATGTAGCTCAGGCCAGCCTTGTGCTCGCGTTGTAGCCCAAGCCGGCCTCGAACTCACAATGCTCCTCCTACCTCAGCCTCCCAAGTGCTGGGATTAAAGACGTGCGCCACCACACCTGGCAGAAAAAAAATTTTTAAATTACCAAAATCTGCTCTAGGACCAGGTTATAGGGAGCTAGGACTTGCTGGCTTTGGTAAATGACCCCACTGTTCTCTTCCAGGAAGCCCCGAGGAACGAGGCCTGATACAATGGAAAGCTGGGGCCCATGCCAACAGTGAGATATCTGCCAGCCTCAAGAGTTACGACTTCCCCATCGGGATGGACACAGTCAAAAAGATTGCCTTTTTGAAATACATCCCCATCTGCCCAGTCTTCAAAGGATTCTCTCTGAGGTCAAAAAACCAGTCGCCCGTTCTAGAAGACACTCCAGAAAATACAGAAGCTGCGTCTGTGTGCACCAAGGTCTGAAAAGTTACTTCCAAGAAAGGTAGGATGTGCTGATGGTTTTTGTGGGATGGCTGAATAATCAAAACATTGTCTCAACAAAAGAAAACCTGAACTACTGAGTTTCCATTTTTGTGACCTCTCTGGGTGTCCTTAAGGGGAAGGTGAACTGGGCAAAAATACATGGCTTCTAGGTGTAATTCTTTAGTCATTTCATAATTTTTTTTTTTGCGTCACCGGGGATTGAACTCAACCTTGCACCTGCCAGGGCAGGCGCTTAAGTCACTGAGCCAAACTCCCAGCCCTGGTTTTTTTTTTTTTTGAGGCAGGGTCACACTATGTAGCTCAGGCCAGCCTTGCGCTCGCCTTGCAGCCCAAGCCGGCCTCCAACTCACAACACTCCTTCTACCTCAGCCTCCCGAGCGCTGGGATTAAAGGCATGCGCCACCACGCCCAGCGTCATTTCATAATTAAGAGAGAAACTTGCCCAATTTGCATTGGCTACGAAGTAGTTACAATTTGTGAAATATTGATTTTCCCCAAATACCTGGGCATAGTGTAGTCTAACTACAGCCCACCAGCTAGTCATGCACATTCCAGCATGCTGATATCTGGCGTTTGACATGGAAAAGGCCAACAAATCCCAACACAGCAGAATAGTTTTTCCTATACGCTGTCTTATTTCAATGGAGGTCATAAAATTTAGTTGTCTAAAGCAGGATGACTTTGGTAACCTGAAAACTATGCCAGCACAAGCCCAGATGAGATGATCACTTGTCCCTCGGGCTTCAAATGTATGCAGGTGATAGTGAAACCTTACATGTCCACCAGGAATGCTGAATGCAGTGTGCTCTAAGCACTTAAGTGGTTTCAATGTGCATGTTCCTCTAGGCGGGCAAAAAGTTGAAATGAGCCGTTTTGTTTTTTTAAGCACTGGAGATGGAACCAAGAGACTGCTGAACCAGAGCTCTTTAAATTTAAAAAATTTTAGACAAGCTGGGCATGGTGGCGCATGCCTTTAATCCTAGCACCTGGGAGGCTGAGGTAGGAGAAGCGCTGTGAGTTCGAGGCTGGCTTGTGCTACAAGGTGAGCGCAAGGCCGGCCTGAGCTACATAATGCAACCCTGCCTCAAAAAACTAGGGCCAGGAGTTTGACTCAATGGCTTACACACCTGTCTGGCAGGTGCGAAGCTAAGAGTTCGATCCCCAGTGCCGCAAAAAAAAAAAAAAAAAAAAAAAAAAAAAAAAAAAAAAAAATATATATATATATATATACACACACACACACACACACACATATTTTAGACAAGGTCTGAATCTGTGATCCTCCCGCCTCACCTTTCTGAGTAGCTAGGATTACATGTGTACCATCGTGCCACGGGTTTTTTCTTCGATACTGCTGGGAACTAAACTTGGGGCCTCAAGCAAGTGAAGCACATACTACACCACTGAGCTTTCCCCCCCTGCCTTTTAGTAATAACACCAATCACTTGAACAGTACATTCTATGTGTCAGGACTGTCTTTAAGTATTTGATGTATAGTAATACTCAATCTGGAGACAGATAATTCTTTTTTTAAATTGACTATTCCTTACTGAAGGATTCTGAATTCTTTGTCAGATTCTGGAATATTTGTATACATCTTTCTGGTTAAGCATCTCTAGTTTAAAATCTAAAATGCTACATGGGATGGCCACCCAATTTGCCTAGCATGTGTAAGGCCCTGTACCACAAAATAAAACACTCTGAAATCCAAAACTTTTTAAAATGTCCTGTCAGCAATTTAGGTATGTGCAAACGAAAGTACAGAAAGTTTTAGTGACTTGCTCATGATCACAGGAATCACATCTAGAAGTCTGGTTAGAATCTTTACACTTGATCATTAGACTATGGTGCCTAATTGGTGGCCATTACACCGCATTGCAATTATTCAGCAGTATGTGGAAATGAACTCATTTGCCCCCAAGTTCAGAAGAAAAGAACCTGTATGTCTCAGATATTTGGCAGCTGGCTGTGCCACTTGTTTTTTGTGAGACAGGGTCTTGCTATGTAGTTCAGACTGGCCTCAAACTCACTATGTATCCCAGGCTGGCCTTGAACTCTCAGCAATCCACCTGCCTCAGCTTCTCAAGAGCTAGGATTACAGGCAAGCTCAATCATGCCCTGATTGTGCCACTTGTGATCCAGAGCTATTGGACAACAGAGGGAGGACTGAGGGCTGAATCATGGCTTAAAAAAAAAAAAAAAAAAGTCAAGCATGATTATCTATTTCAGGACTTCTTTTAAAAACCCACCTACTGTGGGCCTGGCATGGTGGCACATGCCTATAATTCCAGCACTCAGAGGCTGAGGCAGATCATTGTGAATTCAAGGCTAGCCTGTGCTACATAGCAACACCCTATCTTAAAAAACCACCCACCTATTGCCAGACACAGTGGTGCACACCTGTATTCCTAGCACTCTTTGAAGCTGAAACAGGAGGATCTTAAGTTTCAGCCTAGACTGGGAAACTTAATTATCTCAAAATAAAAATAAAAAAAGGGCCAGGGAGGCAGCTCAGCAGTAAGAAGACCCTGAGTTTAAACTTTAGTATCAAGGCCAGGAGTGGGGTTGCATGTTTGTAATTCCAGCACTCAGAAGGCTGAAGCAGGAGGATTGCTGTGAGTTTGAGGCCAGCCTGGGCTACATAGTGAGTTCAAGGCCAGCGTGAACTACACAGCAAGACCCTGTCTAAAAAAAAGAAAGGCTGAGAATGTAGCTCACTTCCCACTACTGGAAAAAACAAAACAAAACATAAATACTCCCCCATCAACTATTTATTAAGGCAGCTATTAAAAATTTAATGAAAAAAGGGTCAGGTACCTGGGCGTGGTGGCACATGCCTTTAATCCCAGCACTCAAGAGGCTGAGGTAGGAGGAGCATTGAGTTCAAGGCCAGTTTGGGCTACAATGCGAGTGCAAGGCTGGCCTGAGCTACACAGTGCGACCCTGCCTCAAAAAACCAGGGCTGGGAGTTTGGCTCAGTGACTTAAGCACCTGTCTGACAGGGCCTGAGGTTGTGAGTTCAATCCCCAGTGCCGCAAAAAAAAAAAAAAAAAAAAAAAAAAAAAAAAAAAAAAAAAAAAAAAAAAAAAAAAAAAAAAAAAAAAAAAAAAAAAAAAAAAAAAAAAAAAAAAAAAAAAAAAAAAAAAAAAAAAAGGGTCAGGTGTGGTAACACACACCTATATGGCTAGCCCCTCCATTTTCCTAGCTCAGCTATCTACAACTGCCCTCACATTGCATTCTCAGGCAACAAAAAGCTAACACAGGGTGGTTGGGTTTATTTAGTGTTAAATAACTGTGGAAAGATATGTGCACAGCAACACACTTGGTACTATGGATTCCAATGAACATGCTTTCTACTAAAAAGTCTGCAGTCTAGCACCACCAATAAACACACATCAGTTCAGTTCTACTATTATTTTATTTTTTTAAATATTTTTGAAAAAATATAATTTTTTTACAATATTTTCAACTTAAACACTATTCACACTGAACACGTATGGCAGCTTAACCTACCCAAATATGAAGTTTAAGAAGCCAAAACTGTTCTAGCTTTGTTAAAAAGAAAAGTTGTGCTGCAGACTACTGTCATGATGGTTAACAAAGCAAGGAAAAGCACCATTCAAATCATGTAACAATCTCTTTGTTCAACTGGATTATAGGCTGGTGTTTGTCCCAAATTAGACTTCACACAGGTATGGCTGTGACAAGGTGAATCCTCAGAAGACGCAATTCCCAAATCACACATTCCTTAAATGTACCATTAGAAGAATTCAGTATTTCTTACATGATACATATGAGAAAAGCTGGGACTAGCTCTTTTCTATCATTAGCTTGTTATTTCAGTCACTAAAGACCCAAGATTATTTCAAATTAAAAGACATTTTCCAGAAAAATGTGTTTTTTTTAGAGACAGACTCTTGCTATATATGGTTTAGGCTGGCCTTGAAGTCATTATATAAATGAGGCTGGCCTCCAACTCACAGCAGAAGAATCTCCTTGAGGGAGGATTGCTAAGGAGAAATGCAACTGAGAAATCTGGTATGTAAGTTAAATTTACTCATTTCTACAAAGTGTAGACATTAACAAGTGTTAGTTAATCCTAAGGGACCAGTTTAGCCTCAAAGATGATAATTTTGTAAGATTTAGAGTTCATTTAATTTGGTGCTTTGTCACAACTTGACTGGTGCTTCTTTCCTCGCTGTCTTTACATTAAGCCATGGGGCCAATTCTATATTCAGTAAATGTTTGACAGCTTTTTACTTAGTAACAGTCTCAGCACTTTTATTAAGCATGCAAGACTAACAAAAACTTTGGCAATGCATAAGTGTAACACAGTGACGAGAGAGCTTTTACAATTAAGTCTTCTAATACTGCCTTCACAGTGTGGAAATTGTGCTACATCCACCAAAAGAGGGCCCCGTCTACTCAAATATTTTAGTACTTCACCCCAGGAACAAACTCCTTTGCATTTGGATTCAGATTGCTCTTGACCTGGAAAATAAGTACATAAAAAGTCAAGTTCATTACAAATGGCTTCAGATACTCAGAAGCATTCAGCCTAGATCCACATGCAAAAAATATCTTTTTAAAAAGTACAAAACAAAAGCAAAACCTCAGATTTTAAGGTTACACTTCACCTGAAAAAATCTATGGTAGGGAAAGGAAGACCCAGACATAAGCTAAATATTGCATTACACAAAATTGTATCAACTTTCTAAAGAGAAAGTAGGAACTGGAATTAAGTCTGAAGCATAACCAGAAGCTGACCAACTTCACATAAGGAATTGCATGGAATAAGAAATTCTGTTAATTTGATGATCCCTGACTTTTTTAAAACATTTCTGTATCATGCAAATGTGTTAAAACAAATGTTGAAATTGTGACTAAAGTAAATGGGACACTGCTGATGGAATATCCTCATTGAGAACATGGAAGCTGTTTTTCTACAACTGCTGTCTTCTAATTCCCACAGGAGGCATGGTATATAACAGGAAAAGAAAACTTCATGAGGAACCAGAAGATCTAAGTCTGAAATCCCAGCTGTGACCCTAACTTCCTATGTATGCCAGGACAAATCACCCTGAGACTACATTTTTGCAAGTTTGAACAAAATGGAGAAATGGTCAAGCTGTTGAAGCTGTAGACACTTATACCTATATTATTCTCAGTTTCTAAATCTTTACTTTCCTAAGCAGACATATGTCACTGTATAGGGAGAATAGTTGGAAATTTTCTATTGCACTTTGGAGAAAATGAGGACAGATTCTTGGGCCTAAATGCAGGCATGCTGGTAGGTGTTTAGCCTGAGTTTGTCCCCTATATCACTTATTTGAGGACAAAAACATAGTACTAAACAACATATTGGAGCAGTAATTTAATCTTAGTTTCATAACACAACAATTTCCTTGTACGGTATATAGTCTCCTTTCCCCCAGGGGAAATATGTCCGACTATAAGTGTACAGTTTAGGGGTAGGGATGTAATTTTATTGACAAGAGCATCTGCTCTGCATGCCTGAAGCTTTGGCTTCAATCTGCAGCATCATATACACACAAAAAGTCAAACGTGTATAGTTAAAGAAGCAGTATTCTTAAATATACAACCTTCTGGCAGTTACAGAAGAGTAAGAACAAACTGATCTCAAATAGATTGAAAAGAACAAAGCAGTACATGAATTACAGATTTATATTAGGTTCAGGTTAAAATTATACTGCACAAGCCAGGCGTGCTGCTGCATGTCTATAATCCCAGCACTTGGGAAGCTGAAGCAGGAGGATCATTTCAAATTCAAAGGCGGCCTGAACTACATAGTAAGACCCTGTCTAAACAAACAAACAAGCAAGTAAACAAACAAGGTTATATACTGTACATTAAACTAGCAAGAGGCTTTACTTATCAGGGCATGACATGACTAATGTAGTCATAAGCAAGTATGTTGCAACAGACTCATAAGATTATACATCTGGCCGGGAGTTTGGCTCAGTGGCTTAAGTGCCTGTCCGACAAGGTGTGAGGTTGTGAGTTCAATTTCCAGTGCCGGAAAAAAAAAAAAAAAAAAAAAAAAAGAAAAGAAAAAAAAGAAAAGAAAATTTCTAAGATTATACATCTGTTCCACTGGGTTAAGTCGTTTACCTCCACAAGGTAAATTTCAGTGTTTTCCATATAGTCTTTTATAAGAATGGTTTCCAAAAGCCTGACAGGCAGGACAGCTGTATAATAAATCTTCTACAGTGCTTTTTAAAAATTAAACTGCTGCCGGGTGTGGTGGCGCATGCCTTTAATCCCAGCACTCGGGAGGCTGAGGTAGGCGGAGCGTTGTGAGTTCAAGGCCGGCTTGGGCTACAACGCCAGCGCAAGGCTGGCCTGAGCCGCATAGTGCGACCCTGCCTCAAAAAAACCAGGGCTGGGAGTTTGGCTCAGTGCCTTGAGCGCCTGCCCTGGCAGGCGTGAGGTTGTGAGTTCAATCCCCGGTGCCGCAAAAAACAAAACAAAACAAAAAAAAAAAAACTGCTTAAAAGGCTGATTTTCCAAGTTTAGAATGTAGCTAAGGAACTGACTTTTGTGATGCTTCCTAGGTAGTTAAGACAGATTATGAAATTAATGCACAGTTAACAGAAGACCATCACAAACAAACAAACAAAAAACAAAAAAAACTTGGCACACACAAAAAACAACACACTTCTGAGTTCAGTGGATAAATTCCAGAGAACTACTGGTAGAAGCAATTATACATGTGAATGGTCCTTCTACCTCAGTCTCCTGAGTATGTGGGATTACAGGTGTGTACCACCATGCCTGGCCAGAAAAAAATTTTCTTGAGATTAGGGTCTTACTATGCAGCACAAACTGGCCTTGAACTAACTGTGCAGGTGGCCTCAAACCTGCGATATTCCTGCCTCAGCTTCTAGAGTGTGGGATTATAGGTGAGCATTATCACACTGAGGCAAAAATTCTTTTATCATAATTTTGGTGAAATTAAGGGTTCACAAGCTGGGCGTGGTGGCACATACCTTTAATCCCAGCACTTGGGAGGGATTAAAGGTAGGTGGAGTGTTGTGAGTTTGAGGCCGGCTTGGGCTACAACGTGAGCACACAGCTGGCCTGAGCTACATAGTGCAACCCTGCCTCAAAAAAAACCAAAAACCAAAAACCAAAAAAACAAACTAGGGTTTCGAGTTTGGTTCAGTGGTTTATGCGCCTGCCTGACAGGCATGAGATTGTGAGTTCAATCCCCAGTGCCACATACATACACACACACAAAAGGAAATTAAGGTTTCATCAAGTTCTACTTCAGTTCTAATGTTTAATTTATCACAGGTCCTGAAAAACTTTTGATTGCAAATATATGATGAAAAGTGATGAAACAAAAGAATAACTACAAATGTAAATCTAGGTTTGTCTGTGTTCCTTTTTTGCCAAGAGCTTGTGAAATTTCCTATTTTTCACAGTTCCAAATGAACTGGATATTGCAACAAAAACCCCAGGTCAGGAGATCTCCATAAGTTTACGTTTCAGATAAAATTTTATAAATTCTAGGCTAGGCATGGTGGTACACGCCTGTAATTCCAGCTACTTGAGAGGACAATGCAGAAGGATCTCAAGTTCAAAGCCAGCCTAAGGACCCTGGTGAGACCTTGTCTCAAAATTAAAAAGGGATGGGGGAAAAAAATAAAAGGGCTGGAGATGTAGTGTGGTGGTGGAGCACTCTGAGGTTTAATGCCCAGTACCACAAGAACAAAACAAGCTGAGCAAGATAGCACACATTTATAACCCCAGCATTTGGAAGGCTGAGGCTGGAGGAATGATACAAGTTTGAGACCAGCCTCGATGACACAGTGAGTTCAAGGCCCGCTCAAACTATATACCAAGTCCTGGTCTCAAAAAACAAAATACAAAACAATGAGCAAATTTTACCAAATATTTAGGTCAAGATTAAAGAGCAAGTTACTTTTGCATAGACAAGTCATGTGGTAATACTTTGTACTTTTCTGGATTCTTTTAAGACAAATACCCTATGGCAACATGATGTCTAAAAGGCAACATGATGGCTGAAAGCTGAGGCAAGTCTGATAATGGTCTAAGACTCCACAGTGTTGCCAGAAGTCACCCCATGTCATCAGAACTGGAGGCCCTGCTTTCACTGTAAGAAGCAGCATAATTTTGGAAGAAGAGATGTGGAACTCTTAAATAGATGGTAGCTGGCTTTTCCACTTATGGAACGAAGAGTTAGGGTCTAAAAAGATGAAAAATAACTTTTTACCACAAGATCTTCCAGAGAAGAGCCATCACTGATAACAAGGTCATTAAATTGGTCTTGGATTTGGTCCATAGTTTGTGGGAGATCTCGAGCTGGAATAAACCACTCGTGTTCTTCTTCCTCTTCCAGCATTTCTTGGAAACAGCGTTCAATAAATTCTTCTTCCCACAACTCCTCTTCTATCTAGATATACAATAAATAAAAAATAATTTATAGAATATTTAGTAACATCACTAGGAGTGGCTGAAAATAACTCATTTAAAACCAAAATGTTGGGGGGCTAGAAGTGTACCTCAGTAGTACATCACATGCTTAGCATGCACCCTTTCTGGGTTTAATCCCCAGTACCAAAAAAATTTTATGAATAAAAAATGTCAAAAAAACAAAATTCCTAGCCAGGCATGGTGGCACATAACTGTAGCCTTAGCACTCGGGAGGATCGCCATGAGTTGAAGGCCAGCCTGGGTTACATAGTGAGACCTTGTCTCATGAAACAAACAACCTCCCCCCCCACCACCACCAAGAACAACTCCAGCTTGTAATGACCCAGGAAGATCTATTTAGGGTTTTTCCATACATTTACTTTGTATCACCAGAATGATTTTTTCCACTTAGGATGACAGAGCAAGAATAAATAAATAAAGGAGTGCTTTTTTGATGAATGTGTATCAGAATTATCTGTGATACCTTAAAACTATACAAACCCTTATTCAAACCCTAAAACAAAATCTCTTGGGAGTAGGGTCACAGCATGAGTAATCAAAACACTCCCTCCCACACTGATCCTGGCATGCATGAGGCCCTGGGCTCCATTCCTAGCAATGAAACAAAACAAAATAAAACATACCAACTGATTCTTACTGAAATAAGATTGAACTGTTTTAGTCTAGAACAGTGATGGCCAATCTTTTAGAGCTTTCAACAACAGTTTGCTGTGGTACACATGCCATAGGTTCACCACAACTGTTCTAGAATGTCCATCACTGGGTATGGAGATGTCAAGGGCTGGCTACTAATTACCAAAACCACAATCAAGGGAGAAATGAGAAGGGAGATGGAAAAAGATGCCAAAAATACAGAAACAAAAGACAACATTTATCAATGTTTGACAGTTCTCTAAATGAGTGGTACAAGACTTTTCAGGCTGATTAGATTGAGGATCTCAGATAAAAAAGCACAATTCTGCATCCTAGTATCTGTGTCCATCTGCTCCCAATTCCAGAATTCCCTCGATCTGCAGTGCAATACAACAATCTGGTATAATTCCAAACCAGATCGCTTATGGGAACCAGTGGGAGCTTTTTAAAGTTTCCCAGGCTCTACCCTAGTCCTCCTGAATTAGAATCTCCAGAGTAGGACCCTGAAACAAGCTCCCTAGGTAATTTCAGTGAGCAGTTAAGCTTAGTAGTAACCAGCAGCCAAATAAAACAGAAATGGTAGCATATACGGCCACACACAGTATTTCATATAAAGGATCAAATAAATACATTTCCAGGCCAAGTAAAATCACACTGAGGACTGTAAGCAGTATGAAAAACACTTATACTCCAAACTAACTTGTCTGTTGAATTCCTCTTCATTTTCCATCCACATGTACTCTGCAAATGGATTGTCATCTTCGTGAGAATGACCATTAATAATCACATCTTCATTGATGATGCTTGGGCTAGTACTGCTGCGACTTGGATCTTTCATGGTTGGAGTTAATTGGCGTTTTTAACCTGAATAGTAGAACAACAGAGTTAATCCAGTTATTCTTTCAGTGTTCAGTGAGCATTTATTTATTATCAGGCATCATAGCTGGGTATCAAGAGACACACGATATAGTAACTAGAAACTTATTTAATGTTTAAGAATTAGCTGAGGAGCTGGGTGTGGTGGCACACGCCTTTAATCCCAGCACTCGGGAGGCTGAAGTAGGAGGAGTGTTGTGAGTTCAAGGCCAGCTTGGGCTACAACGTGAGCACAAGGCCGGCCTGAGCTACACAGTGTGACCCTGCCTCAAAGAAACTAGGGCCAGGAGTTTGGCTCAATGGCTTAAGTGCCTGTCTGTGAGGCACGAGGTTGTGAGTTCGATTCCTGGTGCCATAAAAAAAAAAAAAGAAAAGAAAAGAAAAGAAAAGAAAAAAAGAAAAAAGAATTAGCTGAGGACACTTTAGATCCATCTAATGTTTTCTGATCATGGCAAATGGAAGTAGTCAATTGCTTACATGGACTCTCTGAACTACCCAATTTATTACATATATATAATATATATACATATATATTATATATATATATGAACCTGCCTGCAGGTCCTAAAAGAAACGGGGGTCTCGAGGAGAGGGCATGGAGATGGGGGAGGGCAAGGCTGGGGAGAGAGAAAGGAAGACAAGACGAGTATCCGATCAAGTCTTCGTTTATTGCGGAAATGTTCAAGGTTTATATAGAAACGGGAGTGGAAGCTGTCATCGTATGGGGGCGTGGACAGGCCATCGTCATTTCCCGGCGGGACAGGGGAGGTTCAAGGGAAATGTAGGCTGACGCACCAGATGCCCACAGGCCAGAGAGGTGGGGCGGCAGCTGTGAAGCTTTACCGCTCTCTACACACACACACACACACACACACACACACACACACACACACACATATATAAAACATATGTTACATATATTTTTTACATACATATATATATGTCTTTTCTTCTCCCCATGTTTCTTGGTACTGTGGACTGAACCAAGGAAGCACTAAACCACATTCCCAGCAAATCCTTCCCTCTTTCTTGTTAAGTTGCCCTGGACTTAAACTTGTGATTCATGATCCTCCTGCCTCAGTCTCCATAGCTGGAGTAACAGGTAGCTATCATGTCTGTTGAATATCCCATCTTACAAAACAAACATGCTCATCACTTAGTCATCAAGTGAAGTGATGAAAACCAAATTATTTTAAAACTGACTTCTTAATTCCAGAGATTGGAAGAATAAGCACACTTTTAATAACCTTAGGTCCTCAGTCCCAAGGTATTTCTTGGGATCTGTCCTCCAGAGCACACTATTTCCTTTTTCCATGCTTAATTCCTCTATGCTTGGATATTCCTGACAGGTGTTGAGTTTCACGCATCTAACCTCTTTTTACCTGAGTAACATAGTATCAAATATAGTAGGTTGGGGTTTGTCATTAAATAATCTGCTCAATAGCTGATAACATGATGCAGACTAAAACTTTTTTTTAAGACTAAAATTAAAGCATGCAGTTTTAGATTTATGAGTTACTTACATATAAATTCTAGTAATAGCATAACTTGGGCCAAGGAAAACAGTATACCTAAAAAAAGCATATTTCTTACTCTTTTTTTTTTCTCCCCAAGACAGGGTCTCACTATGTAGTTCAGGCTGGTGTTGAATGCACTACATAGTCCAGGATGGCCTTAACTCGCAGTAATCCTTCTGCCTCAGCCTCCTGAGTGCTGAGGTTACAAGTGTGAGCCACCATGCCCAGTGCAAAGTTCTTCTTCTTTTTTGCGGCACCGGGGATCAAACTCACAACCTCACGCCTGACAGACAGGCGCCTAAGCCACTGAGCCAAACTTCCGGCCCTCAGTGCAAAGTTCTTATTCTTGTATGTCAGTTAAAAAACCCAATTAGGGCCCACTGCCTCACAGTTATAATTAATTTTAAAAAATCAAAACTAAAAATCTAGAATATGGAGCTGGGTGTGGTGGCGCACGCCTTTAATACCAGCACTGGGGAGGCTGAGGTAGGAGGAGCATTGTGAGTTCAAGGCTGGTGTGGGCTACAACGTGAGCGCAAGGCCGGCCTGAACTACATAGTGCAACACTGCCTCAAAAAACCAGGGCTGGGAATTTGGCTCAGTGATTTAAGCACCTGTCTGACAGGTGCGAGGTTGTGAGTTCAATCCCTGGTGCCACGGAAAAAAAAAGGTTTTTTGAGATTACTGTAGGTCTTGCAATCCTTTTGCCTCGGCCTCTGGAGTGCTGGGATTATACTATGCACCACTATGCCTGACAAAAACTATCTTGTTAACAAGCTTTGACTAAATAGCAATCAATTCCTCTGAAGAAAACCACTTTCACATGCAGTATCAGGTTACCAAGTGCTTACATGCTCATCTTTCATCTATTTATTTATTTATTTATTTATTTATTTATTTATTTTTTGCGGCACCAGGGATTGAACTCACAACCTCGCGCCTGCCAGGATAGGCGCTTAAAAGCCACTGAGCCAAACTCCCGGCCCTGTTTTCTTGAGGCAGGGTCACACTATGTAGCTCAGGCCGGCCTTGCACTCATGTTGTAGCCCAAGCCGTCCTCAAACTCACAATGTTCCTCCTACCTCAGCCTTCCCAGTGCTGGGATTAAAGGTGTGCGCCACCACGCTCAGCTTCATCTTTTTATTTTTTGAGATAGGGTCTCACTCTGTAGTTCAGGCTGGCCTTGAATTTATGGCAATCCTCCTGCCTCAGCCTCCTGAGTACTCAGATTACAAGCATGTGTCACCACACCTGGCTTGCTCATTTTTAAATGAATAAACTTTTAGTAAATCCCATCTCTCAGAAGACCACAATATGAAAAATTAACAAGGTATACCACTTACACATTTAAGATAGAAAAAAATTAAGTTTAGCACACTATAGGTTATATAATATTCAACTGGAATTCAATAAACATTACCTGTATGTATGAGACATATATATGCAAAATACTGTTGCTTCTTTTTTTTTTTTGGTGCTGGGGATCGAACTCACAACCTCACGCCTGCCAGGCAGATGCTTAAGCCACTGAGCCAAACTCCCGCCCTTGCAAAATACTTCTAACTTACTTTAAAAATGCTGGGGGTGGGTGGGGATGGGGGTGGCGCGGAGATCAAGCATGGTGAAAAATGTTTGCAATTTCAGCAACTCATGAGGGGCAGGAGGATCCAAGTTCAAGGACACCCTGGGCAACTTAGTGAGACTCTGTATAGGAATAACCTTGTGCTAACCATGAAAATCTGCTTCAAAAAACTGGGAATCAACAAGACTCCCTCTTCTGTCTGATAGTCATCAGTGGTAAACAAAATTCAACAGTAGCTGTCTGAACAGGGAACAATTCCTGCACTTGAAAAGGCCTAAAAAGCTTTTTAAGTGAAGAAAGAACAAAGCAAAACAAAACAAACAAAAAACAAAAACAAAAATTTCAAAACATGATAGAAGGTAACAATGATTAATACATTCCCTACTGCTGTTTTTTTTTGTTTGGCACCAGGGATCGAACTCACATCCTTGTGCCTGCCAGACAGGTGCTTAAGCCACTGAGCCAAACTCTGGGCCCTGGTTTTTTTGAGGCAGGGTCGCACTATGTAGCTCAGGCCGGCCTTGCACTCGCATTGTAGCCTAAGCCGGCCTCTTTGAACTCACAATGCTCTTCCTACCTCAGCCTCCCCAGTGCTGGGATTAAAAGCGTGCGCCACCAAGTCTGGCTTCCACACTATTATCTTTAAGTCACTCAGAACAGAGGCCCGGGGATTTAGCTCAGTAGCATAAGCCTCGCTGGCAAGTGCGAGATCATGAGTTCAAACCCCAGTACCAAAAAAAAAAAAAAAAAAAAAAAAAAAAAAAAAAAAAAAAAAAAAAAAAAAAAAAAAAAAAAAAAAAAAAAAAAAAAAAAAAAAAAAAAAAAAAAAACCCAACAACCACACACACACAAAAAAAACCCCACAAAAAATGAAAACAAAACACCAAACTCAGAATACAAGATATCTGCATTTAATTGTGCAAACAGTATTAGTACAAACATTTCTTTTCAATGAACTAAGAAAAAGTACTAGTATATTACCTATCTCTATATATCTATATATATGTATTATTTCTTTCAGCTTCTCACACTAGGGAGACAATACGATGTTGTTCACACATGTGAGTCTGATTTAGCTCACTTATGAGCATAGTCTCTAGCTGCATCCATTTACCTGTAAAAGTCTCTACTTTATCCTTTTTTGTGGCTGAGTAGTACTCCATTGCATAAAAATACATCCTTTATTTTTTCTCCCTCTTTTCTTTTTGAGACAGAGTCTCACTGTGCAGTTCAGGCTGGCCTTGAGCTCACTTTGTAGCTCAGGCTGGTCTCAAACTTGCAACAATCCTTCTGCCTTAGCCTCCCAAGTGCTGGGATTACAGGCATGTGCCACCACGCCCAGCAAAAATACATCTTTTTTATCCATTCTTCAATTGATGGGCATTTAGGTTTTTCCAAGACTTAGCTATTACAAATTGTGCTGCTATAAATATGGGTGCATGCACTAAATCAGCTTTTTACCCTCTTATCACCTCATTAAAAAAAAAAACAAAAAAAAAAAACAACCTATGCTGGCTGGGTGTGGTGGGTAGCACACGTAATCCCAGGATTTAGGAGGCTGAGGCGGAAGGATCACCTAGGGTTCTGAGGTCAGCCTGGTACATAGTGAGTTCAAGATCGACTCAAACTACATAGTGAGACCCTGTCTCCAAACAAACAAACAAACAAATAACCCAAAACCAAAACCAAAACCAAACAAAAAACAAAACAAAAAAGACTGGGAGTGTAGATTAGTGGCAGAGCATGTGCCTTGCATGTACAAGGTCCTAGGTTCGATCCCCAGTGCTACAAAAGAAAAACAAATAAACCAAATCACAGTTTTTCAGTACAGATCCCAGTGAAAGAGTCAATAACTGAAATTAGTTTTAGCCAAGCAATATTTGGTTAATTCTTTTGGGCTTTTTTTTTTGGTACCGGGCATCAAACTCACGACCTCACATTTGCCAGGCAAGGGCTTGCGCCACTGAGCTAAATCCCTGGTCCCCAGTCAAGCAATATTTGGAAGACAAGCTGGGTGTGGTGGCTCACGCCTTTAATCCCAGCATTCGAGAGGCTGAGGTAGGAGAAGCGTTGTGAGTTCGAGGCCGGCTTGGGCTACAACCCAAGTGCAAGGCCAGCCTGAGCTACACAGTGCGACACTGCCTCAAAAAAGTAGGGCCAGGAGTTGGGCTCAGTGGCTTAAGCGCCTGTCTGGCAGGTGCAAGGTTGTGAGTTCAACCTCCAGTGAAAAATATTTGGAAGACAACAACATGAACCAGAGCCTGGGGAAGGAACTACTGATCCAATATTGGCTATAGCTAGTCAAATAAAAACTACATGATTAAGATCATCTACTTCCAGTCAAGACCAGTGAGCTCAAAATGTCTCAGTACAGAATAATGTATTAGATTTGTACCTTTTTTTTTTTTAAGGATACTGGGAATCGAACTCATGACCTCATGCTTGCCAGGCAGGTGCTGCACCACTGAGCTAAACCCCTGCCCTGCTTTTAAATAATTTCTAGGATTGAATTTGTGACCATTTTCCTCTTGAATAGTACTAGAACCCCAGGGCCTCATTCTTTTATGATTTTCCTTTCTTCTCTTTTTAGTTGCTAGGGGTTGAACTCAAGCCCTCATGTATACTAAGCGTACACTCGACCAAATTTTTTCCTTTTTTGGTTGGTTGGTGTTGGTAATGGAGATTAAATTTTTTCCTTTTTTAATATATCTGTCTTTAGCCCTTCTTTGACCATACTCTACAATGTTAAATATGAAATGACATGTATAAAAAGGTTTAAAAGCAGCATGCTTTAGAATCACCCTGCACTGACTTAGATTTCAGCTCCATTTTTCAGTAGGTGTGTAACCTGGAAAAAGTTACTTAAAATTTGATTTCAAGCGGGTGTGGCGGCACACAACTACAATTCCAGCATTTGCAAGCTTGAGGCAGAATTGCCAGCCTGGGCTACAAAGTGAGTTCAAGGTTAGCTTGAACCACAAAGTGAGACCTGGCGCCCCCCTCCCCACACTGCCCCAAATGCTGGTTTCAGCCAGGCAGGGTGGTATACATACCTGGAAATCTTAGCACTCTGGGAAGCTGAGGCAGAAGCATCACAAATTCAAGCCTACCCTGGAGTACATAACAATTTAGCAAGACCCTGTCCGATATAAAAAAATTTTTTAAAAAAAGACTGGAGAGATAGCTCCTTGTTGAAAGCCCTGGATTTAATCTCCATTACCAACACCAACCAACCAAAAAAGGAAAAAATTTGGTCGAGTGTACGCTTAGTATACATGAGGGCTTGAGTTCAACCCCTAGCAACTAAAAAGAGAAGAAAGGAAAATCATAAAAGAATGAGGCCCTGGGGTTCTAGTACTATTCAAGAGGAAAATGGTCACAAATTCAATCCTAGACTGTGTTAACTTAAGTGAGACCCTATCTCAAAATTAAAAAGCAAAAAAGGGTCAGGCACATAGCTCACACTGAAGTTGGGTTTCAACCTTCAGCGCCAGGAGTGTGTGCATGGGGACTGGGGTAGAGGGTGGACCCTTCTCAAGAAGAAGCACCTTAATTCTAGCCTTATGGGCATGCACAAAAAATTTTCAAGGAAAGTGAGTAGTACACAAAGATAAAATCCAGAAGGAAAAACACAAGGCATAAGAAGCAAAATGCAGCACAATTTACAGAAAGCATAAGGCTCACAGACTTGAAATACTGGAATTATGTGGCATAGCTAAGAAACAATTATTGCATATCATGCTTGAAAATACCTACAGAGAACAGTAAAAAGATAAGAAGTGCATACATTTGAAAAGAGCTTAATGCCTGTCTGGTAGGCGTGAGGTTGTGAGTTTGATCCCTGGTACAAAAATAAATAAATAAATAAAAAGAGCTTAACAAAACTTATAAATATATGAAAATTGTAACATGAATATATATATAAAATCAAACTCAGGACATCGTGCTTGCCAGGCAGGTGTTGTGTGGCTGAGCTATATCCCTTGTGCATAATTTTTTTTTCTTTAAAGAGGTGAGGTCTAGCTCAATAGCATAAGAGCCTGCCTAGCAAGCACAAGGTCGTGAGTTCAATTCCTGGTACAAAAAAAACGAAAACAAAAGCAAAAACAAAAAAACCCAGTGAGGTCTATGTTACCTAGGCTAGTCTTGAATTTCTAGGCTCACATGATCCTCCTGCTTCAGCCTTCTACATAGCTGAGTGGGGCTCCACTTTGCCCAGCTAAAATGTAATAGTTTGGAAGCAAGTCAGAGTTAATGGAAAACCCAGAAGATTTAAAAAAAAAAAAAAAAGAAAAAGAAAAAGAAAACAAAAAAAAACAAACAAGGAAGAGAGGTCAAGTAATGCAGGGGACAGAGTGGATCCAAATTCCAGAAGAGAGAAAAAAATGGGACAGGGGCAGGAACAGGGATTTGATAAAAGACATCTTTGTATGTATTTAAGAAACCAGAGGCTGAATCAGGTGCAAGCCCTGTAACTGCAGTTACTGGGAAGGTTGGGACAGGAGGACTGCAAATTGAAAACCAGCCTGGACAACACAGTGAGTGAGACCTTGTCTCAAAAAATAAGAAGGGATTGGGGAAGCGGCTCAGCAGTGCAGTGCCTATCTGCCAAGCAGAAGGCCCTGAGTTCAATTCCTGGTACCAGAAATGAATAAAATAAAATAAGATAAAATAAAATAAAATAAAATGGCAGGGGATACAGTGCAATGGTAGAGCACCCTGGGTTCAATCTCTAGTTCTAAAAAAAAAAGTAAAAAACCTATACAAATCTAGACTGCTAGACCTATACAAAATAGTTGGAAAACAAGCAAAATGGAAAATGTTCCATTCTTACATTTGGGAATTTGAGTTACAAGAATTGTGGGATAGTCCAATAGATTTGGTACTTTTTTTTTTGGTACAAGGGATTAAACTCATGACGTCACACTTGTGAGGCAGGCACTTATGCTTCTGAGCTAAATCCCCAGCCCCAGGTTTGGTACTTTTAAAACTAGTATTCTCTTTAACAACCTTTAATTTCTTTTGCCATGGTAAGTCAGGTTTGCTATCTCCTTGGTTATTATAGTAATTATAGAGGTAGGTGTGCATTCAGTTAATACACAGGAGGTCTGGAAGAATATAAAAGAAACTGAGAAGACAAGTGTGGTGATACATCCCTGTAATACCGGCATTCTGCAAGGCTGAGGTAGGAGGACTGCAAATTCAAGTCTGGCCTATAGAATTTACAGAGACCTTGTCTCAAAACAAAAACAAAAACAGGGTGAGGATGTAGCTTAGTAAGAAGTCCCTGGGTTCAATCCACAGTACCATCAAAGAACAAAACAAAACAAACAAAAACTGAGAAGCAAATAATGTGTCTGATAATGCATGGACTTAGAACAAATAAAAAACTGATAATAAAAAGATAAACATCCCAATTTAACATTGGGCAAAGGATGTGAACAATTAGCTAAAAACCACACAAATGGCCAATTAAATGCATAAAAAAATTAGCATCCTTAGCCATCAGGGAAATGCAAATCAAAACCACGAGATACCAGTTCATACTCACTGGGATGGCTATTAAAAAAACAAAAACAAAAACAGTAACAGACATGGGGGAGAAAGAAAAAGATAAGAACAAATGTTGGTGAGGATATGAAGAAACTAGAACCCCCATTCACTGTTGGTGGGAAAGTAAAATGGCACAGTTGCTTTGAAAAACAGGTTGGCAGTTCAATGGGTTAAACAAGGAATTACACACGGCCTAGCAATCCCATTCCTATGAATATATACCCAAGAGAAATGAAAATATATTTGGAGCTCAGTGTGGTGATGCATGCCTGTAATCTCAGCAGTCAAAAGGCTGAGACAGGAGTTTGAGGAAACCTGGGGCTAGACTCAGACAACTACTGCATGTTTCCCCTAATATGTGGAACCCTAAATAAATATGTAAATCCAAGATGGCACGAGGAGAAATGAAGTAAGGGTGGGGAAGATGTAAGGCAGGACATGGGGTTATGGATACTGTCAAAATGTTACATTCATGTACAAAAATATCACAGAAAAACCTTATTAAAATTAATGGGCAAAGGGCTGGGAGTTTGGCTCAGTGGCTTTAGTGCCTGCCCTGGCAGGTATGAGGTTGTGAGTTCAATCCCCGGTGCCGCCAACAACAACAACAACAACAACAACAACAACAACAACAACAACAACAAAAAAAAAGCTGTTAAAATTAATGGG
Source organism: Dasyprocta punctata (assembly GCA_004363535.1). Taxonomy (NCBI): domain Eukaryota; kingdom Metazoa; phylum Chordata; class Mammalia; order Rodentia; family Dasyproctidae; genus Dasyprocta; species Dasyprocta punctata. The sequence continues at coordinate 21,795 of RJWM01016101.1, read as the reverse complement.
CAAGCCAGGCGTGGTGGCACACGCCTTTAATCCCAGCACTCGGGAGGCTGAGGTAGGCAGAGCGTTCTGAGTTCAAGGCCAGCTTGGGCTATAACGTGAGCACAATGCCAACCCTGCCTCAAAAATCTAGGGCTGGGAATTGGGCTCAGTGGCTTAAGCGCCTGCCTGGTGGGCGCAAGGTTCTGAGTTCGATCCCCGGTGCCGCAAAAAAAAAAGGGGGGGGGCAGTAATAAAACTTTATTAAAAACATGTTTATATAGAAACGTGTAGACAAATTTCACAGTTGCATTATTCTCAACAGTTAAAGAGTAGACACGACCCAACTATCCATCAGCTGATTGATACAATTTTTTTCCTCCCTTTTGTACTGGAGATTGAACCTAGGGTTTTGCACTGTGCTACATCTCTAGAACTGTTTTACATTTTTTGGGACAGGGTTTCACTATGTAGTACAGGCTGGCCTCGAACTTGCAGCGGTTCTCCTGCCTCAGCCTCCCAAATGCTGGGATTAGAGGCGTGTGCAACCATGCCCTACAGAAATGTACTAATTTTAAAAAACCTAAAAATAAACTGAAGAAAAAAAATGATAGCTAAGGGCCCAGATCAGTCCTCCACCACTACAAAAACAGATGACAGCTAAGATGTTTTAACACTTAAATCATAAATTTTACTAGGTTTTCATTAAGGACAATTTTTTTCCTATTAATATTTCCTGAAAGTCAGTAAACTTTCAATTTACAAACTTAGGACTTTACTAAACTATACCTTCAGCCGTAATTTTTTCTCTCCTGAAATGCCTCATTGGTATACTGGCTTCCAGCAGTGTCCTTTTATATCATTTACGAAAATTTTTCAAAATATGGAAAACATTCAGGTTTTATAATTTTACTCCTCTGTTTTATCTCTAAAGAATTATTAAAATTCAAATACAGTTCTTTTCTGTTTCATTGATCTGTCTTATAGTATTCCCTTGGACTCTACATAGAACTTAGCCTTAGCTACATATGGCTCTTTTACAGATATATATGTATATATGTATATGTATATTAGTTGTCTCTTTAGTAGTAAAGATAATTAAGAACTTTTCCCCATCAGTCTGTTTTCCCCAAGTTTATGGGAAGCACTAAATTTTTTATTTTAATTTTTGCCAGTGTAAGGTAAGTAAGATTTAAAAAAGCATGATTACAGCTGGGCATGATAGTGCACACCTGTAATTCCAGCTACTTGGGAAGCTGAGACAGGAGGATCACAAATCTGAGGCAACCTGGGCAAGGATTTTAAAACACAAAAGACACGGCCACTGGAATTAGGCTGCCTGATGAGCTGTGTGACTATGGATGGGACTTATTTAAACTAAGTTTGTTTACTTTTCTGTAAAACAGCAATAGCCAGGCATGGTGTGGTGCACACCTGTAATCTCAGCACTTGGGAGGCTTAGACATGAGCACTGACACAAGTTCAAGGAGAGTCTGGACTGCAGAGTGAGTTGAAGGCCAACCTGAACATAGTGAGACCCTGTCTCAAGGAAAAAAGAACCTAACAATTAGTATTGTCTACCTTGGTGTTTAAACATTTAGAGCAGTTAAAATTCTCTAGATCAAGGTACAAGGTAAAAATTTCAGGACCCAAACCTGCAGGAGTGAAACAATGTCACAGAAAAATGTGGGTCAAATTGACCCTGTAACTCAGCTACTCAGGCAGTTAAGGCAAGAAGGATCACAATTTTGAGGCCAACAGGAGTAAGTTAGCAAGATCCTATCTTAAAAAAAATTAAAAGGGCTGGGGATGTAGGTTGGTGGTATAACCCTCCTGGGTGTAATCCCTAGTGCTTCAAGGTTAAAAAAACCCTGATAACCCCAAAGGTTATAATCCTGATTTCTAGTCAGTGTAACAAGGGTGATTAAAAAGGAAAGAGACAGCCAAGTGTGGTTGCGCACGCCTTTACTCCCAGCACTCGGGAGGCTGAGGCAGAAGGAGCATTGTGAGTTCGAGGCCAGCTTGGGCTACAACGCTAGCACAAGGCCAGCCTGAGCTACATAGTGCGACCCTGCCTCAAAAAACTAGGGCTAAGAGTTTGGCTCAGTGGTTAAAGCGCCTGTCTGGTAGGCACAAGGCTGAGTTTGATCCCTGGTGCCACAAACAAACAAACAAACAAAAAACACAGAAAAGGACAGTTCACCCCATTCCCATTGTCACTACTGTTAACAGCATCCTAATTTACACAAACTGATTGGATCGATATCCATTGGGTACATGTAGCTTAAAAATGAGCTCAATTGCACTCATTAGATGTTGTCCTTCTTTCTTTTGTGGCACTGGTGATTGAACTGATGGCCTTTGCAGTGGGCTACACTCCCAGTAATTTAAAATTTTTGTATATAGCCAGGTGTGGCGGCACACGCCTGTAATACCAGCACTCTGGAGGATCGTTCTGAGTTCAAGACCAGTCTGGGCTACAAAGTGAGTTCAAGGCCAGCCTGAACTGCATAGTGAGACCCTGTCTCAAAAAACAGGGCCGGGGATTTAGCTCAGTGGCATAAGTGCCTGCCTGACAGGTACAAGATTGAGTTCAATCCCAGGTACCAAAACAAAAACAAAAACAAAATAAAGAACTGAATCTTGGGCTATAACAAATGCAAACTATTAATGCACCTGTGCAACAGATAGTTCTGCCTGCAAAGGCAACAGACAAATGGGTTCAAACCGGGTGTAGTGGCATATGCCTATAATGCCAGCACTTGGGAGGCTGAGGCAGGAGGATCACCCTAAATCCAAGGTCAGCCAGGGTTACTAGTCAGTTAAGACCAGACTGGAATAGAGCGAAACCCTGTCTCAAAACCAAACCAAAAACCAAAAAACAAAAGCAAAAACCCAACCAACCAAACAAAAAAATCCAAACCAAACAAACAAAAAAGTAGGAGGCCAGGCATGGTGGTGGCACACTCTTTGGTTTTTTGCAGCACCAGGGATTGAACTCACAACCTCGCGTCTGCCAGACAGGTGCTTAAGCCACTGAGCCAAACTCCTGACCCTAGTTTTTTGAGGCAGGGTCACACTATGTAGCTCAGATCAGTCTTGTGCTCACATTGTAGCCCAAACTGGCCTCGAACTCACAATGCTCTGCCTACCTCAGCCTCCCGAGTGCTGGGATTAAAGGTGTGCACCACCAGGCCCAGCTTGGTGGCACACTCTTGTTATCCCAGAACTTGGGAGGCTGAGGCAGGAAGATAACCTGGACTACACAGTGAGTTCAAGGCCAGCCTGAATGAAACAGCAAGACTTTGCCTCAAAAAACAAAAAACCAAAACCCAAAAACTAGGCTAAAACCCCAACTATGCCACTAACCACTTACAGCATTCTTGGCATGTCATGTGCAGTACAGTGGTTAAGAGGATATATAATACTCTGGAATACTTGGATTTTAATTTCAACACTTATTAGCTGTCTCTCATTTGTTAGCTTCATTTTTACAGTAGTATCTGCTTCCTAGAGATGTTGAAGATTAGTTAATACAGTATTTTTGGAAGTATTTAGATTACACCCTGACATTACTAAATGCTATGTATTTGCTAAATAAAATAAAAATGATCTCTTAGTCTTCTACTTCCTCAATTTCAAAATGTGCAGGTTTAAAAAAATGTGCAGGTTTAAACTTGGAATATTCATTTCACAAATTGTCATGATAATGAATATAAAACTTTGTCAAGTACCAAAAAACCAAAAACCAAAACCCACCCTCCAACAAAACAACAACTCCACAAAAGGTCAGGAAACTACACGATTATCCCTACCTCCCCATATTTTTCCTTTTCCAGTAATATGGACTGAACCAAAAATCATCCATGCTAGGCAAGTGATCTACCACTGAGCTACTTCTAAATTGTGATACTGGGTCTAAGTTACCCAGGTTGATATCGAACTTGCCAACCTCTTGCCTCAGCCTTCCAAGTAGATAGGGTTACAGGTATGTGCCACCTATGGTAGGCAGATTACCTTATTTAATCTCCTACACCTACTAAATTGCTCTGATAACCATGGACATTTTCTAAGTGTTCACTAAAACTGGGGCATCACTTTCTAGAGTCATAGGCTTATTGCTTATTCAAAGAGAAGCCTGCTATAAAATTTACTGTCCGAAACTGGGTGGAAATTACCTACTTCAATGAGTTCCTTTTAACCATTACTTCGACTCTCCATTTTCCCTTCCCCAAGAAACACAAACAAGTTATTAATTTTTGGGCTACCTATCTTTATTTGTGATACTTATTGGTAAGAATTAAGATTTGTTCAAGCTCACAATTAACACGTAATACGAACACACTGATTTGTCCCAACTATCCTGTCTTTCATAAATCAGAAATGGAAACAACAAACAGTTAATACTGGGAGTCCCATTAAAAATCCTCCAATGGGCCGGGAGTTTGGCTCAATGGCTTAAGTGCCTGTCTGGCATTCGCGAGGTTGCGAGTTCGAGTGCGATCCCTGGTGCCGCAAAAACAACAATAACAACAATAAAAAAACAAAATCCTCCAAGACACTTCCAATTTACAAATATAACTTATGCCTGAAGAAATTCAAGATTACTTAATGAAAATGCCAACCAACACTGGACTAACTGTTCAAATGAAACTTGAAAAACAGGGCCGGGGATATAGCTCAGCGGCACAACGCCTCTCTGGCAAGTGCAAGGTCCCGAGTTCGATTCTCAGTACCGCCCCCCGCAACATAACACAATGACACCAAGGTACAACAAAAGGCTAGCCAACACACGCAATACGATATATATTTTTTTTCTGAAACGAACATCCAAAGGTTTTCAGGTCCGTTAGATCTTCTCCCAAGGGAAATTAGCAGCCAAATTCTTTTTAAAGTTTGAAGATTTTTTGAGTATTGGGCTCTAAAATCGCGGGAAAGCGTTCAAGACAACAAAAGGATGCAGACATGGCACCTCTTAGAAGTCAGAAAATATCACGGCTGACTAACACACGTTTTGAAAAGCCACAATCCCCCCTCCCTCTATGGTGGCGGGAGGGAGAATAAGCACATACTATTAAAATACAAGACCAGAATCAAAGAATGTGAAGTGAATGGACTCTTGAATTCAACTTGTTCAGAGCTCTCCTGGAATAAGGGTTCCCAGTACCCTTACATACAGGTCCTGCTTCCTGGAGGATGGAATACAATGAAACTAAAACTAAGAAATACGGATGGCAAAGAAACGGGAGAAAGCAGATCAGCACGGTACTGTACAGGCCGGCCGACCGTTGCAATTGCTCTCTTAGGGCAACGACAATCCGCTGGCCCCTCCGCCTCTACCTCTCCCCGCTACCCCAGCCGCGACTAGAGCGCGCATGCGCAGCTAGTAGGGGCTGCGCGTGGCGACGCGCAGGCGTAAAGTCGGTAGAAACAATGAGCTTTGTTGCCTCGGTGGTAGTGGGGGGCTGGGGAGAGGGTAGCTGCCCGGGGGGAGTCGCGGGGGAAGACTTGGGGTTGAAGAACACGAGAAAGTACTATCCCGGCAACCCTCGCGCGCCACCGAAGGCCCGGATAGAGAGCTGAGCGGTCTAAGCCATAAAGACAATGAGAAAAAAAGCGACGGCCATTTCTCAGAGGAGAAAAGAATGAACTCGGCCCAAGTTCATCCCTCAGATACAGCAGAAAAACAGGCATGAAACAGTGGAGGCCGTAAAAGGCCTAATGGCCAACTCGGAGGGCGTTTTAGGCCTCTAGGCCGTCGGCGAGGTGCTGCCCATCGACCGCTGGGCACGCCGACCCCTTCTTGCGGCTCCGCCCGAGGGGACCCCTCACCCAGTGAACGACAGCGGGGACGGCAGCCAACGAATCCTGTCGGCCTCCGCGGATCTCCACAGGCAGCGGTGCTCCCCCGCTCGACGCGCTCTTCACCCGCCGCCTCCCTTCTCCAGTCCAAACAAACACCAGCCCGGAAGTGACTTCACTTCCGCCGCCGCCAGCCCCGCCCTCTCGTTCTGTGAGCGTTACCCTCCTAGACCACTAGAGAACGCAAGAGAGAACACGTGTCTCTAAAGGTCTCTCAGCTTCCAGAGCCGCAGGTGTGTTCGTCAAACAGCCTAGGCTGCGCACACACGCGACACACAGCGGGTTATACCAGGAATCCTGTGTCGTTCTTTCTGGAAGGCAGGACCTGGAGACAGACCACTGTCCCGTCCCCAGGGCCGCCCACCCTTCGAGAAGGATGGCAGGCAGTGAGGAGGGAGCTAGAAACTAAGAAATGTGAACTTCTACACTCCCAAATACTGACACTTAAGAGGAACATCTTCATAACTGCGTGCTTACACTGAAATTGTCAGACTAAGTGACATGCACAGATGTCACTCAAGATGCTGACAGAAACATCATAAAGGCAAATTGACAGAGTCATGCTAATTGATCTGCAAGTGTCTGTATTCACACTTACACTTTAAAGCAGGGACTTTTAGCAGAGTTTAAAAAAAAAAAAGATTCAAGAATCCCATCTATGACCCTTGGCGCTCTGCCCCTGTCCATTATTTCCTATGACTTCCTTGCTATCACTGGCAAGTTCTAAGACATTTCCAGTGATACTAAGCAAGGTAGGTAACAGCTGTACGTGTAAGAAAAAAGCAAGATCTGAATGTATGCATTGTATTGAAAAGCGAACAAACTCCAGTAATTTCTCATGGGGAAAACAAAGTGGGGAACTACGAAATGAATGTAAAGAATTACCTCTACACTCGTGGAACATGTGAAATCTTTAAAAAATCAAGTTTATAATATACACTAAAATTATTTTAGAATTTCCTCCGTGGGAAAGCCTGAATCCACAAACCATGTTACTTTTCTCTTGAGTCATTTCATTCATTGATGAATGCTTTGGGTCAGTTCAAAGCTACCAAAAAATCAGAACAGGTTTCAGCCACTTTATTCACTTAACACTGTGTACTAAACTGGGAGCAAGTTTGGTTTTGTTTCTTGCTGAACACGTGGCTCTCAGGAAAGAAATGGCACTCTTTTGCCAAGTTGTAGTATATAAATCGTCAAGTGTGCTGTGAGGAACCTGCAAAAAAAGTGATCAAGGATATAGATATGAACAAAATGAAAATCGAGAGCAGAGTTCAGATTTTTTTTTTTTTTGAGACAGGGTTTCACTATATAGGTCAGACTGGCCTCCAATTTGCAGCATTCCTGTCTCACCACCTGAGTGCTGGGATTCCAGGTGCCCACATCAGCTCACTCATGACTGTACTTGTTAATTAATGGCAATCTTTTTTTTTTTTAATTAACGGCAATCTTGAAAAGTATGTACCAAATTCTGATTTGTCATGTGAACCCCTCACAAGGCCTGTTTTCACACAAGAGCTTGGAACCTAAGGCTTAGTGCAAAGGCCTTGAGTTCAATTCCTAATATGCAAAAAAAGCCCCAGATGGCAGTGATTACACTACCACTGTATACTAAAACCTTCCTCTAGCCCTCTTTATTAATGCTAGAAAAGGCTTACCTTCTGACCCAAAGAATCTACATAATATTGTGGGTTATTTTTTGGTCAGGCCTCAAACCATGTAGCCCAGGCTGGCCTCAAACTTGTGATCCTCCTGTTAACCTCCCAGTGCTGGGATCACAGGTGTGTACTATGATCCCTGACTCTTCACTTTTGAATGTTCACTGTGCTACCACAGTTAAAGGTACTGACAATACACAGCAGTACCTTGTCTATAACCCAACCACTCTGGGAGGCTGAGGCAGGAAGATCCTAAATTGAAAACCAATCTGGGTGATTTAGAACCTGTCTCCAGATTTTTTCCTTAGATTTTCAGTGAAATTTAAAACTAAACTGACTTTAAAACAAAGATCAAATCTATATATGAATATATAGGATTAACAATATTTAGAAATTAAGGTACTAATTGGGAATAGGTAGTTTTTTTTTTTTTCAGAAAAGTGATGTATGGAGCATATAGACATGCTCAATACTCTATGAAAGCAATAATTCTTCTCTCATCCGGGCCAAGTCCTTCCCTGCTGGCTTTGTGGAGCCTGCTGCTTAAAGATGGGTCCCCTACACTTGGAGACTGAGGCAGCAGCAGCAGCCAGGAAAATTAATTACATCCCCAGTCTATTACACCACTATTCAAACTTTTTTCACATTTATGACGCCATAAATTGCAAAGTGAAGACAGAAACAGCGTTTTTTTTTCTATGCCACACCTCAGGGTCTTGCACATGCTAGGCTATATACTGCTACATGCCCAACCCTCAGGTTCCTTACAGTAATGGACACCTCCCCCCTTAAATATTAAGTCCATACAGACTTGGTAGTTACCTTTGGTACTGCCTTTTGGTATTTCAAGCAAATTCTATGAAGAAAAACTTCCCACTTAAAGCCAATTGCTCTTGCCTGGCAAGCACAAGATTGTTGAGTTCAATTCCTGATAACCCTACACAAAAGCCAATTCTTGAAACCTCACTCTTTGTCCAACTCACCTTTGAAAATTACAAGTTTATAAAATATTTCTACCAAAAAACCAGCTTGACCTACCTGGGGAAACACTATCTAGTGCCTGAAATACTTTTTCATGATTAAAAAAAAATGCACCGCACTGGATTTGCCCCAGAGTGACTACTTTCCAGTCACTTTATAGTTTTGTAAGAAAAACAAGCCAGATGTGGTGGTACACACTTGTAGCCCCAGTACTTAGAAAGCTGAGGCAGAAGAATCACCATAAATTTGAGGTCAGCCTAAGTTAGTGAATTCAAGACCAGCCTGAACTACATATCAAGACCCTGACTCATCACCACTGCCACCCCCACCCTGCCCATTAAAAAAAAAAAAAAAAAAAAGCTAGGCCTGGCGGCACATGCCTATAATCCCAGCACTTTGGAGGCTGAGGCAGGAGGATTGTTGAGTTGAGACTAGCCTGGGCTACAAACTGAGTTAGGCCAGCCTGAACTGCAATAGTGAGACCCTGTCTCAAAAGATAGGGTCGAGGATTTAGCTCAGTGGCATAAGTGCCTGCCTGACAGGTGTGAGGTTCTGAGTTCGATCCCCAGTACAAAAAAAAAAAAAAAAAAAAAAAAAAAAAAAAAAAAGCAAAAGACACAGTACTTTCTGGAACAGTTACCATTCCAGGCATCTTGTTACACCTGCTAAGCACAGCTAGAAGTAGCCATAGGTATGTGTGGTCTTTATCCTTCACATTGCCATCACCTGGGAAATATTTAACGTGAGCTATTGGGATTCTTCCCAAATGTAGTAAATCAGAACACTAGAAAGGCCCTGCGATGTTTTCATCTCTAACGTTGATATGCATTAACATTTGAGAACTAGTTACAAAGGAAGACATCACGTAACAATTTGTGCCCTAGTATTGTCTAATAATCTTGGCCTTATATTACCTGACAGTCATAAAACTTGGAACAGAGTGAGTGGCAGGGTCCTTTTTATCCAGTTGGCTTAAAATCAGGCTCAGAGCCCTTGTCAAGAAATACCATTCCAAACTCAAAACCACTGAATGCTCAAACTTTCAGTGACACTAAGCCATGAACTTTTTTTTTGGTACTGGAGCTCAAACTCATGACTTCACACTTGCCAGGCAGGCACTTGTGCTACTTGGCTGAGCTAAATTCCCAGCCCAAAGCCATAAACTATTAATGGAACCCAACAAAGAAGTATAGCCCAAGAGCTGTTTCTATTTAAGTGCAAATTATCCTAAAAAGCTGATAGAGACTAAGTGTAGTGGTACATGTCTGTAATCTCAGCATTCACTAGGCTGGGGAGAATTTAAGTTCAAAGTCACTCTGGGAAATGTAACAACAACCTGTCTCAGAATAAAAATTTGAAGTGAACAATGACAGGAACCCTCAATCACCCTTCTTTCACAACCTTACAACTCAGGCACATCACTTTAAAATAAGGTAGAGAGGCCAGGAGCGGTGGTGCATGCCTTTTAATCCCAGCACTCCGGAGGCTGAGGCAGGAGGATTGTTGAGAGTTTTGAGTCCAGCCTGGGCTACAAAGTGAGTTCAAGGCCAACCTGAACTGCATGGTGAGACCGTTTCAAAAAATTGGGCCAGGGATTTAGCTCAGTGGCCTAAGCGCCCGTCTGGCAGGTTCAAGGTTGAGTTCGACCCCCAGTACAAAAATAACGTAACATAACGTAGAGGACACTAGGCATGATGGGGCACACATGTAATCCTAGTACTCAGAAGCTGAGACAGGGTTGTCAACAGTTGGAGACCAGCCTGAGCTTCATAGTGAATCCAAGGCAAGCCTGGTCTACATGCCAAGATCTTGTCTCCAAAAAAAAAAAAAAAAAAAAAAAAAAAATTACAGGAGGTTCTTAGGGAATTCAGATAGAATCTTTAAAAGTTCTTAGAATCTTACCATGTAAAATGTCTACAGCCAAGCATGTAACATACCGATCCCAGCACTTTAGGAGACTGAGGCAGAAGGATCCCATGTTTCAGCCTAATCTAAGTAACAGGGCTAGGGATGTAGCTCAATATGAAGGGGGAAAAATTTCCTAGAGATGTAGTCAGATAACTCATCTTCCTGATAAAACTGATCTTAAACAAAAAACAATGTTTTTCCCCCAGAGGTGGGCTCTATGTTGCCGAGGACGGCCTCTAAGGCTTGGCTTATCCTCTTGCTTCAATCTTGTGTAACCAGAACTGAAGGCACACATCACTGTGCCCAGCAAAATAAAATTTTTAGGATACTCAAAGCAATACTACTACAGCTACTCAAATCCAAGCCTCTCATGAAATACTATCAGCAATGAGTAAAGGGTGAGAGGGGTTTTAACCTAAGAAAGTATTCCCTCACATTTATAAATAACATGACTGAGGATGAAATACTGGCAAAAATGTTTTAAACAGATGTTGTATCATTAAAAACCTATACATAAAAATTTCTCACTTCTAAAATATTAAAGAGAAACTCACTAAACCATTTTCAACTTGCTAAATCCAACAAAGTAGGACCCTATGAGGCCCAGGGATTTAGCTCAGTGGCACCATACCTGCCTGGCAAGGTCCTGAGTGCAATTCCTGATACAAAAAAACAAAAACAAAAACAAAAAAAAAACCAAACAAAAACAACAACCACCTAAGCAGGACCTATGAAAAAACCATCAGCAACAGTAAACAAGGATTCCGTTGTATGTGTAATGTTTTCTGCAGTGGCTATTAGTTAATAAACTGAATTAAACCAAGGTCAGTAATTAGTAAAGTCCAAAACTAAGTAAACTGGCAAGGATTTTTTGTACATGTTACACACATTGTTTTAGTTAATTTCTCTTCGTGGAGGAGACCTTAAGATTTTATCCAACATTGTGAAATATCCTTTAATACATCTGGTCTTGTAAGTCTAAAAGATAGTAGTTTTTGTATTTAAAATAAGTTTGTGTGACAGAAGATAACTCAACATACTAAGAATCTGTACATAATTATTGTGAAAGGCTGACAGAACTAATTCATACTACTCTAAGTTATTTCCAGTTTTAATGTTAAAGCCATGGACACTGTCTAAACAAATACTTAATGTTTAGCATTTTAAACTCACAGGGTTCTACAAACCATGCATAACTGCATTTTAAATTATGTAACAGGAACAAGAAATCTATCAGCACCATAGAGTTTAAAAGTCAGATCTTTAGTAGCAGTAGACACTCTATAGACTAAAAAAAGTAATTTGTTAAAGCATGCACAAAAGTGTAACAGTGAATAAAAACCACAACTGACAAATATATTGGTTAACATTCCAAACATGTATAACCAAAGAACATGGCCTAGGTTTTTTTATTGGTATTCACTTCAGTAACTTGAATCCACAGATATAAGCAGTATATGACCAGAGAGTTACAAGTAAACACAGATTATACATGCAAGTTTTTGTTCACAAAGGTCACATGTGCAGGTACATGAATTAGAAGCGTGCGTCAAGAATTATGGCCAACCTGTTTGTAAAATGCAAAAATGTAAAATTACATATTGAAAATACGAAGATGGTCTACACACTTCAAAAATCAAATGTTGCTTATACCAAAGATGTAGGACAACTATAGGATTCAAGTGACAAGCAATAAGATCCTCAGAAATTAATACTGGTCAAAGAGAACGGGAATATTTTTACATTTCACTGAAAATACATTGACTACTAGAATATGAAACCTAGCAGGAACTCAGGGAAAAAAATTACAAAATCTAAAGCCAATTACTTAGTATTTCTTATTATCTAAACAGCATGACATTCAAAGAAAACTGCACCTGCATTGGAACTGCTAATCAATCTCACGTAAAGTTCTCTAAAAATGAAATGCAACCCAAACAGTTTCAAACTCCAAACGAAAAGTCTGCAAGGCTCAGATTAAAATGTGGAATGTTTCAGATGAAAGTAATAAAAATACAGTCAGTTTTGTTCTTTATTGAATGAAATCAAAAGTTGTTGACATTTCTTTGAAGCTTGAACTACTAAATTTCATTTGTTTGAATGGTTCTATGTTATCTTTTTCTTAGTGGTGCAAGTTGTTTTAGCTTACAACGTCAGTCTCTACAAAGTACTTCTTTCTGTCTGTTGCCGTTCTGATGAAACAAAACTATTCATCATTAACTTATGTGTATTTTTTGCTATTAACACTTAACACATGAACAGACATCTATTATTTTTCCACTAAAACAAAAGAGTACAATAGTTTTTTCTAACTATCAGTATTGTATTTAAAAAAGGTTAACATTAAAAACAAAGAACCATTGTTTTCTTTGAAATCAAACTTTTTGCACATCTTAACCTTCTTTCTTCTGCCTGCGTTCTTCTGCCAATTTATTCAGAAATTTCTAAGAGAAAAAAAAAATAGTAGAGATTAAGTTACCTAAGAAAAACATGCATCAACTGCAAAATATTTTATCGAAGTTTAGTCCAACTCAAACTGTAGCTTTACCAATATTTGAAGAATTAAAATCTTTTTTTTTTGGAGACAGGGTTTCACTATGCGGTTCAGGCTGACCTTAAACTCACTATGTAGCCGAGGGTGGCCTTGAACTCACAGTGATCCTCTTGCCTCAGCCTCCCACCTCAGCTTCCCACATGCTGGGATTATAGGCATGCGCCACCACACCCAGCTAAATTAATTCTTACTGTAGGAGACTAAACTGGCTCAAGAGACACCACAATAAGGCATGGGAAAAATAAAGTTTAATGTGAAAAATGAGTATTTCAATGTGCTGTTAACCCTAACTTGTACAGATGAGAAAACAAAGAACACAGTTACATAGAACTACTGTACTCCAACATAGTCAAATTATGTTTTCAAAGGACCAGTAATAAATATTTTAGGTTTGTGGGGCACTTAGGTCTTTACTATTACTTTTCCTGTACTAGCCACAGATAATTTACAAAACAATTATCATGAGTACATTATAATAAAATCTGTGAAACTTTACAAAAGCAGAATAAAAAAAAAGGGGGTCTGAACTACACAGCAAGACCCTGTCTCCAAAAAAAAGGAAAATAGATTTTTTTTTGTACCAGGGATCTAACTCACAACCTTGCGCTTACCAGGAAAGCACTTAAGCCACTGAGCTAAACCCCCAGCACCCTCCCCCCATTTTTTTAAAGTCAGGTGTAGTGACATCCTCATAATCCCACCACACTGGGAGGCCAAAACAGGGAGATCACAAAGTTAAACTCAATGTGGCAAATCGTCGAGATTCTGTCTCAAAAGGGAAACCATAAAAGCCTTGGATGTAGCTAGGTTTGACCCCCACCAGTACCATCAAAAAGTGAGCCACCTGCAATAGACCAACTATCTAACTACAAAGCTATTACTATTTCTATAGTATGAAAACATTTAACGACTTAAATTATTTCCATATTCTGCTAGGTTATACAGTTTCTGATTCCCAATCTCTTAAAATTAAGGCAGATAACAGCATTTACACTAGACGTAAGGGGTATAACTCAGTGGTAGAATATATGCTTGAGACCCTGGAACAAATTCCTAGCAAATACATACTCTGAGCCTAAACTGCTGTTACTGATAATAGTAACTGCCATTCTTTTTACACCTCTGTACTGGTAGAGAGACAAACAGATACCCCAAAAAGTTGTATTTAAAACAAAATAGCCAGTCGGGTGTGGTGGTGTGTACCTTTAATCCCAGCACTCGGGAGGCTGAGGTAGGAGAAGCGTTATGAGTTCGAGGCCGGCTTGGGCTACCAACGGGAGCTCAAGGCTGGCCTGAGCTACATAGTGTGACCCTGCCTCAAAAAACTAGGCCAGGAGTTTGGCTCAGTGACTTAAGCACCTGTCTGGCAGGTGCAAGGTTGTGAGTTCCATCCTCAGTGCCGGGAGGAAAAAAAAAAAATCAATAAATAAAACAAAATAGCCAGGAACTGAGATCATTTCAAAACCCATGGCTATGTTTTATCCGTATCTAATAAAGAAAATGTGTCTGAAGACAATTTGAACAGGTTGAGAGTATCCCTCATCTGAAATGCCTCATATCTAAAGTGTTTTGGATTTAGATTTTGGAGTATCTACAAATACATACTAAAATATCATGCAATGAACAAAATTGAAGTCTAAACACAAAACTCACTTATTTCATATATACCTTTTTAACACAGTCTTAAGTGAGAATTATTTTTTGCAGTTCTGAAGATCAAACCTAGAGCTTTATACATTGTAGGCAAGTGATCGGAAATTGAGCCCTACCTCTACCTCCTGATAGTAATTTTATACAATGCTTTTAGTGTTCTAGCATTTTGACCACTGCCTGTCAGGGCCAGGTGGAACCTTCTACTTGTGACATTGTGTCAGTGTAAGTTTCAGACAATAAGGATACACTTAACATGCAGTAACTTCATAATATAAAACAGTGTGAAAAACCAAGTTATCTTTATTGTTTTTTGTTTTTGAAGACAGGGTCTCGCCAATGTAGTATAGGCTGGCCCTGACGTCACTTATGTAGGCCAGGCTGGTCTTAAAACTCATGGTGATCCTCCTGCCTCAGCCTTCCAAGTTGCTGGGATTATAGGTATGCACCATCATACTTAGCCTAAATTATCTTTAATCATGAGTTCTTTACTATTTCATGTTTTCTTCCATTACCTATTTCAATAGTTATACCTTAAAGAGGTCTTTTATTTAAAAATAGGAACTGGTTATTCTTCCTGTTACACTTTTATCTGCAGTGTATTAAACTCAGTAATGTCGATGAGAAATCATTAACTAGGATACAGTACTTCCCAAAATTGAAAAGGCTTTATATTATTCTACTTAACATTCAGGCCTCTAGGACCTTTCAAATTAAGACAAATTATAGCCCACCACCAATTTGAGAATACTTGTGTGATTTTAGTTATCTTGTAGCCTTTACAGGTTTATAAATTACTAAATTACCATTAATGAGAATGAACTATGGAAAGAGGTTCAATAGATGTTTCTCAAATCCATTAAATTGCTTAAAACCCTTCAATTAAAAAAGATACTCTCCTCAGGATAAAGCACTGTGCTGGATCCAGAAACATACATACACTTTACTTATATAACTCATTTATTTCCATAGCATAAATGATTTGTTAGTTTTTTACAAAAGAACTCTCCTCTTTTAGATTCAGCCTTACCTTTAATTTCTGATAATGAGGAAGGCTGCTGCAATGAGTATTCTTTGCAACTTCTTCATTTGTATAAAAGAGTGAACACAGCTTACAGTAAAACCCTGTTTTAGGTATCACATAGTCTATACCTAGAAACACAAACATATGTTCTTACAAATTAAGTAAACTGAAGATATCCTTTAGTAGTCTCAAATCTTTTTTCCTATCAATATAATCTGAAGCAGACAACATATTTATTTGTGAGAAGTCTAATATGGCCTATGGTGGAAACCAAACAAAAAACCAAAAAAATGACTTCACCAGTTGCCAGCCGACTTTGTACATAACTCATATTCGAGGTCTTGCCTAATATACTCTTAAAATGACAGAAATTAACACTGAAACACAAAACAAAAAGCAATGTATAATTTCTAGAAACCTTTATGAGAAGGAGAGAACACTGAGGAATGGTAACGTAATACAAAATCAAGAAAATCAGGAGACGTGTGTAAGAAGCAAAAAAGAGCAGTATAAATCTGTTGTTTATGAATGTTTCCCCACAAAACGGGTAACATACTATCAGAACTTACATAGGACTATTTTAAATCTTATTTTAGTAAGTTTGTAGGCGTATGGGTAGGTGAGAAAGGGGAAGAACAAAAGCTTAAATGAAAGCTCACCAACAGGAACATTGGGCTGGTATGGTCCAATTCTATACTCATCTGGGATTGTAAAGTCCTCCTTGTTTTCATCACTTTGGCCATCTGCATTTTCACTTGTATCTTTGTTGGGATCATCAGCATTCTCAGAAGATTCAGCACCTGGTTCTGTATTTTCTTCATTTTTAATTCCATTTTCCAGCGCTGCTTCGTTGTCTTGATCAAGTTCCTCGATCTTGTCCACCTTAATTTCAACCAAACCATCATCATTTTTGTCACCAGATTTAAATGCCATGCCCGATTTACGAAGTTTCTGAAGTTCCGAATCTTCCTCATCACCAACCTCATCTAGAGTGACAAAACCTTCCATACTCCCTGGGAAACGACGCTGTTAAGAAAGACAAATTTACTCTGCAACAATTATCCTTTAGCATCCCTTCTATTTGTTTTACTTGAAGGGAATGGGATAGCGTCTTTTGTCTTTATTCTCTCAAAACACTGACTTTTTACTTCCTTTACCAAAATAATGGGAAACTTTTTTTTTGGTGTTTTGAGACAGGTCTACACAGTGAGTTCTGACTGGTCTTGAACTCACTATGTAGCCCAGGCTAGCCTTGATCTTGCACCAGTCCTCAGGCGTTGGCCTCCTGAGTCCTGGGACTACAGGCATGTGTGACCACACACCTACTCACTGATATCTTTTAAAAAATAATTCATGGAGTTTTAGAATTAAATAATGGGGTTAGGGGTATAGTTCGGCAATAGAATTCTTGGCTAATAAGTTAAAAGTTCCTGAGTTCAATGCCCAGCGTCAAAAAACCCCCCAAACCCCGAGTAAATGGAAGGCTTCTCACAATAAGAATTCTGATATGAAGGCATTCATATCCTATTGTCCCTTTCCTCAGACTACCACCGTGCTAAGGGATATATAAAATAATTAATTCTTTAAAATGAATTGTGCAGTGTTCTTTGCAAGACAGTATCTTATAACTTGCTTAAGAAAAATCTTGTTTGAAATACGTAACTTAAGAAATCAAACTCTAAGCCGGGCATGGTGGCGCATGCCTTTAATCCCAGCACTTGGGAGCCTGAGGTAGGAGGAGCGTTGTGAGTTTGAGGCCCGCTTGGGCTACAACGCGAGCACAAGGCCGGCCTGAGCTACATAGTGCGACCCTGCCCCAAAAAACCAGGGCCGGGAGTTTGGCTCAATGACTTAAGCGCCTGTCTGACAGGCACCAGGTTGTGAGTTCAATCCCTGGTGCTGGGGAAAAAAAAAGAAATCAAACACTATCCCAGCACTGGGGAGGCTGAGGTAGGTGGAGCGCTGTGAATTCGAGGCCGGCTTGGGCTACAACGCAAGCTCGAGGCCAGACTGAGCTACACAGTGCGACCCTGCCTCAAAAAACTAGGGTCGGGGAGTCTGGCTCAGTGGCTTAAGCGCCTGTCTGGCAGATGTGAGGCTGTCAATTCACTCCTGGTGCCACAAAAAAAAAAAAAAAAAAAAAAAAAGGGAAGAAATCAAACTCTAGAGTATGAATGCATATGAATGCATACATTTAAATTTTGGCTCTGCCACTGACAAGCAATATGAACTAGGCCAAATTACTAAATTTCTCCATGTTTCAACTTCCCAATATATGAATGGGTATCTATTTCCCATGGTTACTAAAATAAATAATGAACACACAAAGAGATTTGAAAAATTTATGGCATATATTAGATAGAGCTCAAAAATCACTAGCTCTTGCAGAAACAAAACAGCCAACTACTACTGTGTGACAAACCAATAAAAATCTAGAGTAAACATTAATTTTCTAATTACCAAATGTTAGTATGCTTACAGAAATTCACTGTTTAAGCCAACTGTGGTGGTGCATGCCTTTAATCCCAGCACTTGGGAGGCTGAGGTAGGCGGAGCGTTGTGAGTTTGAGGCCGGCCTGAACTACATAGTGTGACCCTGTCTCAAAAAAGAGTTTGGCTCAGTGGCTTAAGTGCCTCTGCCTGCCAGGCGCAAAGTTATAAGTTTGATCCCCGGGATCAAACAAACAAACAAACAAAAAAAAAAACAAAGAAAGAAAGAAAGAAATTAATTCACTGTTTAAGAGTCAGTTAACATAAGGGGTTTCAAAGGCATTTTGATGCCCTAATCTTTAAACTGAAGGGGTCTCTTATTTCACTACTGATTACCTTGTATGAATTTTTTAAAAATCTTTTTGAGACAGGGTCTCACTAGGCAGTTCAGGCTGGCCTTGAATTCACTTTGTAGTCCAGGCTGGTCTTGAACTCACATCGATCCTCCTGCCTCAGCTTCCCAAGTGCTGGGATTATAGGCCTATGCCACCATGCCCGGCTCCCATGTATGAATTTTTGTATCACTCTGTGTATTGGTTTGATCCTGTGTCCCCCTCAAGGCCTCATGTAATTTGGATGGGGCCCAAGATTGGCATTTGTGATTGGTTTGTGGTCTAGCGCTGAGATTGGTGATGTGAGTACTGTACCTGTCCAGGGGTGGAGCTGACATACAGAGTAAGGGTGAGAGGAACACATGTCTTTTTCTCTCTTGCCTGGTTCTCTCTCCTTACTGTTTGGCAGCTGCCATGAATGGCCGCCCCGCCACACCATGCTGCCCTGGTGCCAACTGAGTATGGACTGAAACCCCCGAGAACAGTAAGAAATAAACCTTTTCTTCCCTAATTTTGGGCGTCAGGTATTTTGTCTTAGCAATGAGTAAAAAGTAACTAAGACACTCTGTTTGACTTTTCTAGTAACACTGTTTTATAATACATTAAAATACTTATGCCTATATTTCTCTCTCTCTTTTTGGAACTGGGGATTGAACTCACAACCTCATGCTTGAAAGGAAGGTGCTTAGGCCAACTCAGCTGAATCCCTGGCCTTGTATTCCTCGAAAAGGAAAAATTTATCAAATTCAATTTTTTTTTTTATTGTTGCACAAAACTTGGGGTTGAACCTAGGGCCTTTGCACTGAATTGTAACTCTAGAGCTTTTAATTTTTGTATTCTGATATGGAGTCTTGCTACGTTTCCGAGGCTGGGTTCAAACTTATGGTCCTCTTGCCTTGGTCTCTAAGATTGCTAGGATTAGGTGTGTGTCACCACAACTGGCTCAAAACCAATTTTTAGATGAAAGGCAAGAAGTTTTAAGTGTCTTGTATTAGTCAACTCATTGGAAACTCCTGACTCACTTTTTAAAAACATGCTGTACTAGATGGCAGTACTAAAAAAGAAAGCAGCACTAATCTATGACAATACAGAACCGCACAGGACTTTGTCTTTCAACTTGACTACTAAAGTTTTCTTTGCAAATTGACTTTCTTTTTTCCAATTATAATGAAATGTCCTATTTACTCAATTTATTGCAGAGTTGGGATTTAAACGTTTATATTCTGAATCATATCTGATTTTTCTGACACAAATAATATAATTCTCTTTATCTAATCTGGAGTAAATAATCTGGAAAACTGATCTATCGCGCTATTAAAACAAATCAATATAAAATCTTTTTTACCTTTTTGAGTTTTTTCTTTGCTGCTGCTGAAGCACTTGCATCTTTTTTTATAGCTTTATCTGAAGGCTCCTTTTTCCCATCAGAAGCCACATCACCTAAATTAGCAAGATCAGTCTCATCTCCCACTGAACTGCCACTTTCTAGAAGAGCTGCTGCTTCTTCTTCATCTACAAGTAGTTCATCTTCAGATTCAAGAAGCATATTAGGCTCCTGTTCTGTTTGGTCATCCTTTGTATCCTTCTCAGCATCTTCACCTGACTTCTCTTCTTGTTCTTTACCTTCAGCTGTACTTTCAGTCTTCTGAGAACCATCTGTTTTGGACTTCTTATCACTTGGAGATTCTTTGCCATCTGGAGAATAAGATCTTTTTCTGAAATCAAAAAGATACCAAAAAAAAAAAAAAAAAAAAAAAAAAAAAAAAAAACAAAAAAAAGATACACAGTGTTTCTGGATTGGAGATATAAAAATATACTAACATATACAATCATATACAAAATGTAATTACCGGGACTTATCTTTCTTCAGTAAGTCAATCCCTCTGTTGGGAATCTAAAAGATAAGTTTTGTAACAGTTAAACAATTTAAAATATACTCATGTAGATCACACAATCATTCAATTAATAATTTAGATCATCCTTATAAAATCAACTCAGCACAGCTTTTTTTTTTTTTTTGAGTCAGGGTTTCACTATGTAGTTCAGGGGAGCTTTGATTATGTAGCCCAAGCTGGCCTTGAACTCACTGTGATCCTCCTCCCTCAGCCTCCCAGGTGCTGAGATTACAGGCATGCGCTACTAAGCCCAGCTATAATTCTTATAATCATGTCCAAAACCTTAAACCGCCTAGTCTAGTCATCATAATCATTAAACCAACAGAAGTGGTTAACAGTTTTGGTAACATAACTGTTCAAACAAAACTTTAACTAGATAAAAGCAATAAAGGTGCTCTTAACACTAGTTTAAAAACTTATAGTAAAAACAAACAAACATAAAAAAAAAACCTTTAGTACTAGAGAGGACAAGAGAAACAGGTATTTTCTTTCAATGACCAAATCTTGCACAGGATTTAGAGATCATAGCACAGTTGCCATAGTAGGACCACATTACTTGAGCTTTGTAATGAGTAAAATTCCAGCACTACATACCCTCAGTACCAGTTTTTTGTATTTCTCAGACAGGTCAACCTTAACACATCTCCCTTGAAACCAAAGGGCTTTTTTCAGACAATGGTCAACCATTGCCATTGCATCTTCTCTGGTCTCCATCTCAATGAAAGCCTAAAACAAACAACCCACAAAGGACATTAATTTTCACAAATCTGCATAGTTTTATTATTTATTCTACTACTGGTTAGGAGACTTTAATTGTTAGCACAGCAACACTAGTGAGATTCCTAAAGCAAAAAGGGACAAACTGACAACTCTCCAATAATTACTATAGGCTCAAACACTTAACTACCAGTATACGGTCTTCCTGCAAAAAGATTAGAATAATCAAAATACTATGAGCCCAGCTCCTGGGAGGTTGAGACAGGAGGACTACATGGTGAGTTCAAGACTAGTCTGAACTACAAAGCAAGACCCTGTCTCAAAAAGACCAAAAAACAAAACAAAACAAACCCCACCACCACCACCAAAAAAACCAATGGAAAATGAAAATTCAGACTATTGAGCTGTAAAATATTTAACAAAAATTAAAAGAAGCCAGGTGTAGTGGCACGACTGTAATCCCTGTTACTCGGGAGGCTGAGGTAGAAAGAGTCTTAAGTTCAAGGTCAGCCTGGTCCATTTAGTGAGACCTTGTCTTACAATACAAGTACAAAGGCAGGGGCTATATAACACAGGTTAGTGACAGAGTGCTTTTCTAGCATGCTTGCAGCCCTAGGTTTTAATTGTTAGTGTGTATGGAGATGGTAACACATACATATTGTGTATGTGCTCTCCTCACTGATTTTTCTTACTGGGCAGTGAACCAGGTCTTACTACTGAACTACATCCACTAGTCCTCTGAAATTTT
>RJWM01016100.1:0-46203 GCA_004363535.1 Dasyprocta punctata | reverse complement strand
ACCCACCCCAAAGGCTGCGCCTGGGGATACTGGTCCTGCTCCCTGTTGCCCACTCCTAACCGCGGATCCTCACTGAGGTGACTTCGATCCCTTACCCCGATCCCTCACCCTAGCTGCCTCGGTGTCTCACCCCAGTGCCACCACGACCCTTCACTTTGGCCTTTCTTGCCGGGCCTCCAGACCCTTCCTCCACCCTACACACTTGCGACCCCTGTCCCTACCTCGCTCCGCCCCCGTTCCGCCCCTGCCCCTACCTCGCCCCGCCCCTGCCCCGCCCCCACCGGCGCAGCTCCGCCCCTGCCTCCAAAAGCAGGGATCCCTAGCCCGGCACCGCCCCCCGTCCCGCAGCCTCAGCACCCTGCCGCCCTGCCACCCCGCCACCCCGCCGCCTATTCCCTCACCTGCAAGCGCTCCCGGTTGCGCTTCTCGGCTCGCGATGGGAGGGCGATGCGGGCACCCAAACATTACGCAGCGGCCTCACGAACCAATGGCGCGCGTCCGTCTCAAGATCACAGGCTGCGAATCCCGAAGTGCCCCGCGCGCCAGGAATCGGCGCTAACGGCGTCCTGCGCGACCAAAAAACCCGGCGGGCGTGCTCGCGGCGCAGATGTGGTGGCCTTGGGTGCAAAGGTGGCGGTGGATCGATCTCACCAGGCGCCGGCGGAAGGCTCTATCTAGCGTCCTGAGACCAACCTGGAAGTGAGGGCTCCCGCGGGCATCGGGCCTGGAGGGTCCTCCGTGGACGAACAGGAGCTGGTAGAGACTCAAGACAAGGAAACTGAGGCACAAGACAGTTGAAGGGCCCTTGCTCACGAGCAGTACGCAGAATGCAGAGGCCCCTTTGGAGACTCCCTAAGGCCCGTTCCCACCTTTATTAGAGCCCAGATACGGAGCTTTTGGCCCCTTCCCCCTCCAATGACTCAAGCAGAAAAGGATGCACCAGGGAGTAGGCTGGCCTGGGGATGGAGGTGGGGGTGATAGGGCCCGGCCGAAGTCACTTCTCAGCCCGTGCCCCCACTGGTGAACCAAGAACCGCACCCCGGGCAGAAGAGCCAGTCTGATAAACCCGCGACCTGACCAACAACGTTGGTCCTCCCTGCAGCTATCATTCGATGGTGGCCACCCCTACCCGCAACCGGGTCACACACACATTCTCCAAGAGCTGGGCACCCTGGTGCAGAGCCACTGAGCACCGGTAGGGGTCAGGCCTCTGCAGCTCCAGGCCCCTGCCATGATCATGGTCAGAAGTGTCACCACAAACTCTCCCTGGAGGACCTGGTCAAGGGTTCTCTGAGGCCAGAACTGGGTGTTAGATGGAATTTCCCAGAGTCAATTCTGATTCCTGATGTTTATGTGCTCCCTATATGTGTGCAGGTATGAGAGCATGTGAACAAGCACGTGTGCACATGAGTGTGCATGACTACCAATGTGTGTAAACAAGCTCTGTGTACATGAACACAAACATGAGGATATGCTGATGGACACTGCATGATAGAGGTGTCCATGAGCACTTGTGTGAGCAAACACTGAGCAGATGTCACAAGAACACTCAGGTGTGCATGCACAGGGCATTAGTGTGCATGTAAGTGTAGACACTGGCACAAGTGTATGTCAAGGCACACACATGGTAACAATTGTGTGACACAAACATATCCATATGTGGGCAGGAGAGCAGAGAAGACAGGTCTCCACCTGTCCTCTCCAGCAAGGTCCGTATGCCCAGTTCCACTGGTTCTAAGGCGGGCCCAGGATTGTGGTCATCAAGTACTTAGGGTATTTGAGTCTCACTGTGACCACAGTGGGCAATGGCCTGTGCCCATCTCACAGCCAGGCCAGGATTTGGTGGCTCACTTCTCCCCCACAACAGCTGGAACACAAGGAAGCCAGTCCCTGACAGCCACGGAGGCCATGTGGATGACTACTTACTCCTGGCCCAGGTACTTGAAGGACACGTTGACCAGGCCAACACCTGTCTGGGGCTGGGCTGTCAGTCTTTCCACCACTTCACTTGTCTGCTACTAGGTAGAAAAAGAGGGGAGGGCTGATTTGCAGCTCAGTGGTAGAGTGCTTGCCTAGCATGTACAGGACCATGTTCAATTCCCAAACCACAGACACGCACACAAATAAATAGATAAAAGAGGGAAAGTGAAGTGTGCTCCTCCCAAGGCAGCCCTCCAGGAATAGCTGCTTTGCCCATTCCATGGGGGTGCACACGGCTTCAGAGGAGGAGCCACTAAAGGCTGGCCTTGGTACCTGTCAGCTCTGCCCAAGTACCCCAAAAGGAAGAGAGGCAGGAAGGAAGACCTCTTTGTGGAGGCCAGGAGCTCATTCCTGCAATGGGGATTAAAATGAATGAGAAGGATTAAGGAGAATGCTGAGTAGTCATCTCACAGCTTCCTTGGGGCCCAGACCTGAAATCAAGGTTCCCTGACTCTCTTCACTGTCCTTTCTGGGTGGGCCTGTCACATGACAGCAGGGCAACTCTGGGCTCTATCGTCCCACTTGGGACAATTCCCAGGGAAGAGACCCGCTCCCAGATAGATCACAGGGGCCACCAAGAGGAATGATTGGAATTGGCCCCTGAACAATGGGCTCTCTCATGTCAGGTCAGGGTTGACCTCTCAACTGGCAGCCCGTTAAGCTGGATCTGCCTTTCCAGGCCCAGGTCCAGGCCTAGGTCAAGATAGTTGGAGGCCTTTAGAAGGAACCTGGATGTAACACCCACTAACGCTTCTTGTCTCCTGAGAAGCAACATGGCCTGTGCCATAGTGGAGCTGCATTTCCAGACCCACCAGTGTCAGTTGTGGGTCCTCAGTTCAGGTCTGTACCCTCCCACCCACCTGCTTCACTCCACCCCTGTACCTCCTGCTCCAACCTGTCACAGCCTGCATTCTTCCACTTACTTATTGATTCTTCATCCATCAAATTCTGCAGAGAATGTAATATCACTGTCGCCCATGTCCCCATCATTCCCTATCAACAGAACCCCAATTCTATCCAAGATAGCAAAGTGCCCAGCCTTGCTGGCAGCTGGAGCTGGCCATGTGACCCTCCTTGGCCAGGGGTTGACCAAAGGAGGCCCAGTGAGTCTCCAACCCTCCTGAAGGAATGCTCTGGCTAACCAGCCCATCTCACTGCCCTTCTCCTTTCTTCTCACTCCAGCATAGGATGTGAGCACAAGGTACCAAGTACAGCAGCCATTCTGCCAGCTGGGTGCAGAGTTTTAGGCTGAGGACTGGCATCACTGCATGGCATGTCTTATTCCACATGCCAGCCCCCTGACTGGGGGAAAGAACCAAGGCTCTACTTCCCTTCTGCCCTGTCTGATTTGGTATGATTGGGTTTTCTGTAACTGAAGTCAACACTACTGTTAAGGACGTCAGCCATACCACCAAATGACAGACTCCTTGAGGTCAGGCCCCAGAGCTTCCATTCCATTCTGTGGATGGTTGACTAAAGCAAGCCCCTGCCCACTCACTCATGATGCAATCCAGCCACAGCAGCAAGCTCTCAGAAAGCCAGTTCCAGGGACCAGCAGCCTTCCTCCCTGGTGGGCATCAGGTTAGCACCTGTCAATTAGGAGCCCACAGTATTCCTGTGGGGTGAAACCCTGCCCTGTAGGAACACATCCTGGCCTTTCCCACTGCTGCTGACCTCAGGATCTGCAACTCATGCAGCCTGAGCTTTGGCCACCTCACTATGTAGTCCCCACTATCACATTACCAGCATGGGGTGCTGACTGGGGGTGAGTGGGTCGGTGCCAAATATTGCTTAGCATGGGCCAAGCCTCTGGGGACCCTGGGAACATGTGAATGCATGGTGAATGTGTGTGTTCTTGCTATCTTGAGTAGACGCCTGGCACCAATGCCAGGCACCAGAGCTAAAAGCATGGGATGACGCCCTCAGGGTATCTCAAAGGTGGAAGAGGACACAGATGGGCCTAAGAGAATCATCCACTGGGCCATAAGTCTGTTGTTAGAAGTTTGCATGCAGAAACAGTACGTTCTTCCCTGAGTATTGGAGAAGTTTCCCGAGAAGCATTTGGCTGGGTGCTGAAGGATGAGCTGGAGTTTACCAGGCAGGAGCAATGTGAATCTAACATGGCTACTGCAGAAGAGTGTCACATCTGCCTATCACATCTGCCTCTTGGGTTAGTCTCTGCCCAAACTTCTATTCTAAAATGACAGAAATGTACCAGGTTCTCTCCTTCTTCCCTTTCCCCTCCTCCACATCATCCATTCACATACACACAGAAATACAGTCCCACACATTCACCTTGAGTTATGGAATCCAAGAACTCACTCTCCTGTGCTCAAACAAACTCACCCCAGAAACCGAAAATAGCCCTGACCACTGCACACAGAGAATTGCAGTAATGAGATGCTGATGAGAGAAGGTAAAATCAGAGAAAACGGTGTTCTGCAGAACCACAACAGTCTGTACTTCCAGGGCCCCCTCCCCTTGAATGTGATGAAAAAGCTCACGACAGCACTGTGTGTGGGGGAAAAGCAGCCACAGCCCCACCTTAGGTTGTTCATGGAAATAGGAGGGTCACTGAGGCAGCCAGGCCCTGCTTCCCAGGGCCCTGTCCCACTCACTCTAGACCCTGGCTCAGCTTTGTGTGCTCACCTGCTCTGGTCTGGGGACAAGCACAGCCATGGCAGGACCCCATACAAACACCTGCCCAGGCTCCGGGCCTTGCCTGCAGCAACTAGCTTTCCTGGTTGTATTCAGGCCCTCTGGCTAGAGGCCACTCCTTTGCTTTTGAGAATGTGACTTCAGTGGCCCTGCCACCCACTCCAGAAGCCCTCCTAGCCCTCAGTCTTGCTCCACAGGTACCCCTTTCCCGCTGCACCACGCTGTCCTTATTGCCTCTCCCAACCCCAAATCTAGGACTCCTTGCTGGTGGCAACCGGAACATTGTTAGTTTTCCTTGTGTGTTTGTTGAGTGAATGCATAATAAACTGGAGTGGTTGAGCTGGAAGGAATTTGAAATCATTAGAATAATCTGGAGTAAACTGAAATCCCTACAGAAGGGAGGGATCCCAGGGCCACCAAACAACTGTGGGATTGAGCAGAGCCCTGAGCTGCTGGCCCCAGTCCAAGGCTCTTTCCTTCTCCTCAGGGTGGTACAAGTCCCTAGGGGCTGAAGTTTCTGCCCACATTAAAACAGTCCCTCCTCTGCCCCTGGGGTCCCCTCTGCTCCCTCCACTTCCATCCTCTCCGAACTTTAACTGTTCCTTCAAGGGTTACCACCAGATGAGCAAAGGGGTCTGGGGACAGGTGTGCGAAAGCTGAGGGTGCAACCAGGCATTTCCTTGGGGCTCTGGTTGAGGGACCAGGATGTACCCAGCACTAGGATAGACAAGCATATCTGGCCACATGGCCACCCCAACTCTCTGTCCTCTGTGTTCACCAAGGTGGAGGAAAAGAGCCAAGAGGTATTATAGATTACGGGGACAGGGCATAGCTCCCCTGGGGCAAACAGGACAGGGACTGGGACAGCGCAACCCAATGATGGGAACCATGTCAATTCGGAGTGGCTCCTCTGTGTCTGGCTCTGCAGGACCATGGGAAGAGACAAGTCCTCATCCTAGAAAAGCATTCAGGCCTCTAAAGGGCCAAGAGCAGAGTGACTTCAGTGGTGAGACTAAAGCAGCCCCACTGAGCAGCCATGGGGCCCTAGCCCCAGCATCCTCCTTTCTCCCCACCTGAAAAGAGGGATGTCTGCCTCAGTTCTGTTTCCCAGTGGGGCACCCATCCACTCAGGAAGTCAGAGCAGGGCCCTCTGGCTCAGAGTCAGACCAGGTAGCCTCTGGCCCACCTACCAGGAGCGCTTTATGGCTCTGGAGAGGCTAAGCAATTACATGAGGCTCCCTGTCCTGCCCCTCTGCTATCTCTCCAGCCAGCTTCTCCTCTGGCCCTACCTGGCTCCTGATTGCAGTTCTAATCCACTGTGCTCTCCTGAGGCTAATGCATCCCAGAGGTTCCTGCCTCTATACTAGGCCTGTTCCCATGTGTGGGTGGGCAGCTGGTTGGCAGGCCCTGCCCTGACAAAGGCGCCCGTGCTACCAGGCAGGATGGGTGACTGAGGCCATTAGCTGGAGAGTGGCAGAACCTCTTTGCCTCTCTCTGCTCCATGGGACCGTGCAGGAAGGTTGGAGTCTTCCCTGACCCTAAAGCCTGCGACTGAGGCCCAGCCTTGATCTCTCCATCTCACTCTCAGCCTCATCTCCCCACCCAGGGTTCCAGGGCGGGGGATCCTCTTTGGGTATTTGCAAATCTCCAAATTGCTGAGGACCCTTCCCTGAATGTACACAAACACCTGCTCACACACACCCACAGCACAGTCTCACATGGGCTCAGAGATGTGAGAAGTTCTCCCCACCTTCCAATGGAGGAAGACCCTGCTCCTGCTGTTTCATCCAGAGATGCTGGCTCTCCTGCGCCCATGCAGGAAATACCCTGTTGGGCTGTGGCAGCAACATGGCTCCCAGGAAAGAAGAAAGTTGAGAAACCCTCTCACCTGTGGTCCTCTCATGCCAAGGTCTGTATCTGCTGGCTGCTTACACATATGTGTACCTGGCTCATGGTGACAGGTAGTCATGATGACAGCTGAATGACTCCAGTTTGTTCCAGCTGCTATGTGACCAGCTGTCCCACTGTCCAGCCTGGCCCCAGGTAAGCGGTGGCTTCCAGAAGTACCAGGAGTTTCTGAACTCAGAGGTGAACAAATAATTCACCAGCCCACTGTTCAGAACCAAGTTCTTCCTCTTCCTTTCTGTGTGACCTTAAGCAAGTTGCTGTACCTCTCTGAACCTCAGACCCTTGTCAGGGGAAACAGGACCCAAGACCAATCGTAGAAATGCATCCACAAGGCTTGGCTCCTTTGGCAGGGCCACATCTGTGGTTTTTTGGATTTTATGTCCCCCCATCCCTACCCACCATGGTACCTCCACCAGCCCTTTGTGGGCTGTTCCAGGTCCCATCCCGATCCACATCTTGACAGATGTGAAGTGTTTGGGAGACATCTGCCTTCTACCACCTGACAATCCCTGCTCTACTTCAAAGATGAGTAAAACACCACATCCTTTGGTGTTTTAAAACCAAAACTTGAAAACCCTAGCACCACCCATCATTCCACATCCCCATCCACTGTCTGTCCATTTGTCTGACAAGCATCCACAGATGGCCTTGGCCCAGGTACTGGGAAGCAGAGGCCCAGCAGGGAAGTTCCACCCTCTCCCGAGTAGACACAGAGGTCAAGACTGGATCATATGCACCCGGATGCTCATACCATTTCTCGGGCAGGGAAACCGAGATCTTAAGGAAGTGTAATGTTGATGCTTTGCTCTATAACAGAGAAAAAGGAGGGTGTGCAGACTGCCCATGGAAAGGAAGATGGGGCCCTCCAGGGATCCCGAGCTGAGGATCACCCCACCAAGAGCCTGCTGTGTCTCTCCCTCTACCTAGGTCCACTCACTGGCCCTGCACAAGCGCAGGTGGTATTAGGATATTGACAGCTGTATTTAGAGGGCTTGATGGAGATAAAAATAAAGCGGGGAAGAGCCTGCTGAGTCACCGTCGCCCAGCATTTGTGTGGTCTCTATGCTTCTTTTTCCTAGAACAGAGCTGGGGCTAGGGCAGGCCAGGGGGCAGGGTTAGTATAAGGCAGGGCCCAGAATAGCCTGGGACCTGTTGGAGGATGTTTATGGAGCCACATGCTCCAGGGCCAGTGGCACACAACCCTGCCAAACCTGGAGCCTCTTCTATACCATCATAGCCCTCTGCTTCTCAGTCCTGGATCCCTGTGACCAAGGCCTGTGGCAGTGAACTGCACAGTAAGGTTGGAGCTCAGTGTGTGACAAGGATCAGGGATGATGATTCAGGGTGTCAACGAGGATCAAGGCTCAGGTTGTGCCCAGGATTGAGGCTCAGCCTGGTCCAAGGAGTGGAGGAGTTCCCACAGTCCTGAAACCCAGGCAGGATCTGCACCATGTCTTGCTCAGGATCCTACCTGGATTTGAACTGTCTCCTCCAGGTGCTCCGTTGGAAGGGCTATGAAATGTGGCCCCTCCCTGGGTGAGTCCTCCAGGAGCTTCTCCCCTCTCCATTCAGTCTTATCTGCTTGGAGCTCACTGCATGAAAGGAGCCAGAGATGGAGCAGCACCCTTCACTAAGCCATCCCCTGAGGGCCCAACCCTGTCCCCTCCTCCAGCCTTGGCATGTCGTGTGGCTTCCCAAGGGACCAGAGATTCCCAGTCACACCCCAGCTCCCACTCCCCCTGCTACAAGTATTTTCTGCTGTCAACCTAGCTGGCACTGTGAGGCCCAATATGGCTCTTAGCCACCAGCGTTGGTCACAGGGGTTGGGTGTGAGCTGCCAGGCTTCGGGAGGTCCTTTTGTCTATCACCAGGCTCTGGGAGGCTGTGCTGGGCCAGGGGAGTGGGCTGTCTCTGCTCCTGGGGGAAGGGCAAGGAGGCCCTTCCACTTACCAACTAGAGTCCCATACAAGGAGGGCATGGACGGCTGGAGTCCAACCAGTGGACCGATGGGTGTAACAGGAGCATATAGGGCCCATCACACAGCCAGGGCAGAGTGGACAGCACAGTGTAGAAGTGCAGCGAGCAGGGTGGGACTTGGACATTTGGGAAGCTCCCATCAGCGCCTCCACAGCACTCCTGTCCCATATGCACTCTCTAGGGGGCCCCTCACACTGCCCTATACCCAGTGCAAGCTAGGAGCTCTGCAACATTTGAGCGACTGGTGAAAAACTGCACAAACCAGGGGAGGAGCAGAACTGCACAGTCAGCAGGACTCTTTCTACTCAAGTCCAGGCTCTGAATGCATCCCACTGGACCCCCAAACTCCCTCCAATACAGAGCACCCCTCACAGCAGACACCATGATGTCCTACCATCAGCCAAAGGCTCCACTTTCCCTACCCCTTTGTCTGGCCCTGCTCGTTCTATGTGGCCTCATTCCCTTTATGCCTTAGTTCCTGGGTGTGTCTGTCCAACACCCTAGGAGCTGGAATGGGGGGCAGATTATTCTGGAACACAAAGTCTATGCAGTGGGCTCTTCCCCTTATCGCATCCATAGGAGATTGAAACTGGGGGGGAAAACTGGCTACTGGCCGGCCATCAGTTGTCATGGCCTCTCCCACTGCCGTGTTTCTCAGGGCCCCTGGGTCAGGCTGCTAAGGGCCCAAGCCTCAGTTTTCTGGGCCAGCCCTCCACCCACCTGCCAGGCCCCTTTGTGCGGGTGTGGACAGCATCGTTCACATGGCCATGCAGAGGTGTGGCCACAGCTCCCAGTGGTGTGGACCACACCTGGGAGGTGAGAACAAGGCTGAGAGCCAGAGAAAGGGATGGGTCACACTCAAAAGAGTGGAAGGGACCTGTCCAGGGGAAGGCAAGGTCAGAAGCTGAGGGCAAAGACCTTGGACTTCAGGGACTGTGGCGTGGGGACTCCACAAAGTAGGAAGAATAGGCTTGACATCCATGCAGGGAGTTCTTCACATAGGGAGGCCAAAGGACACCTTGTTGGCCTCTGGGACTGAGCCCAGCATTGCAGTGACAACTGAAATGAGGCCATGGATCCCTGTAGACTCTGCCTTGAACCCTGCACAAAGACTCCCATTGTCATGCTACCCTTCTGATCAATCACCAGGGTGTTTCAGGGCTGACTTATGAGTGAGAAGTGGCACTGCCTCTGCCTCAGAATCCTCATGTCCAGGACCTGACTCACAGCCACGCCTATTCAGGGTTTTCTAATAGCATTGCTGCAGAGGCAGACCTAGCCACATTGCTCAGTTTGCCGTTGGCTGGAGGTAAGAGAAAGTGGATGGGAGGAACCCTGGTCTCTAGTTCCTGCCTGAGAGGAGCCCGGGGTGGGCACCAGCCTCTGCGTGGGTCCATGAAGACAGTGGGGGCTACTCATTGCTGGAGAAATGGGAAGTGGGGGGCAAGTCACCCTCTCTTCTTGTCCTGTGTTTGGAGTCAAATGGGCACCCTGGGGTACTGAAGGGAAGGTCTGTGTTAATAGTACCAGAGTTTCAGTTCTAGCAAACGTGGGGTGATAATACTCCCTCCCCACTGAATGTGGCTGTAAACCCCAAGCGAATACAGGGAGCAGCCCCGGAGGACCCAGAAAAGCAATATTAGCATGTGAGCTGGGGAGGCTGGGCAGTGCTGTACCCACACAACAGCATGGGCCCTTCTTCCTTCAGGGGCCTCCAGTCTGGACCCAGGCAGCCTGGAGACATGGACATGGGCATCCATCGTGACAGAGCATGATGGAGGAAAACTCCTCCAGGTCTGGCTCAAAGAGCAAATCAGGGGAGAGAAGGGACAATTCTCCATTCATTCTTCTTGCCTCTGTGACCTCAGCCCCAACCCCAAGGCACCCATCTACCACAACCAGCACAGTAGAAGCACCAGCAGCAGGAGCAGTGGCACTTGGAGAGTTGAGGGAGGAACACAGCCTCTCTGACAGGAGGTGTCATGTTCTCAAGGTGGTGGGGGAGCCTAGATTTTTCTCTACAATACTGGGAGTTTCCTTACCCTATGTGATCCCAGAGGAGGGCACAGCTGTGGGAAGTGCTCAGCAGAGTATCTTAATGAAAAATACCCTTTGGGCCAAAAGATCACTTTCTGGGGGACAGAAAGTATTGGAGAAAAGACAGGGAGCCTGGGGAGGTGATCCATAAAGTTGCTTATGATTGCCTAAGATTAACCCCAAACTGAGCACGCATGGACTCAGACAGTGTACTCCACACTTGGAGGAAATGTCCATGAAGTGGACATGGCCCCCGAAGGGTCACAGGATGTGCACAGAACAGATGTGCATAGAACATATCTGCACAGAACTGCATGTCTTTGAATGCCAGCCTAGCACAGAACCGCAACCCACAGAGGACTGATCAGAACTGGCAGCTGAGACCCCACTGGTCCCACTGGCTGCTGAAACAAGACTTTGTCCATTTCCATAGGGCTTAGACCATATATAGGGCCTTATGAAATGATATAACTTCCAGGACACAATCCAAATTGACTTGGTTTGTGAAGAACAGAAAAGGACAGTTTGCATTTCATCTAGCATAAAATAGTGATGAGAAGCCAACTTGACACAAAGCAACTATTAGGATTCAAACAAAGGCTTAAAACTGGTGGTTGTAAAAATGTTCCAATAAGTAAATATAAACACTCTTGAAATAAATGGAAGGACAGAAATCTCAGAAATATGAGAGAGAAAAACAGAGGAGGGGAGAGAAAAAAAGTGAAACAAATGGAAACATGAGAACTAATAAATATATAACCAAAATAAAAATAAGATATGAGCTCAATAGCAGGATGGAAATGACAGAAAAAGCAACTAGTGAATAGGAGCAGCATCCAACAGGAAGTATCCAAAGTGGCTGGCATGATGGGACATGACTGTAATCCTAGCAATCTGGGAAACAGAGGTAGGAGGATCACAAATTCAAGCCCAGTCTAGACAACTTAGCAGTTTAGTAAGACCCCATCTCTAAATAAAAAATAAAAAGGATTGGGGATATAGTTTGGTATAAAGGTCTCATATATATGTATAATTTTCTTAAATTTTTCAGTGTGAACAAGGGAAAAATGCTAAAAAAGAAAAGCAGTTACAGAACCTGTGGGATAATGTCTAAAGATCTCAGATGCATGAAATCAGGGTCTCAGAAACACAAGAAAAGAATGTAATGCAGAAAATTATTTGAAGAAATTATGATTGAAAACTTCTCAAGTTTAGTAAAACATATAAATCTACATTAGAGAACCCCAAGCAGTATAAATTTGAAGAAATTCATTTCTGACACATGTAAATCAAATGCTAAAAACTAAAAATACAAAAAAGAATCTTGAAAGTAGACAAAAAAGTAATGAATTATTTAAAAGCTAAAAATTATACAAGTGATGCGTTTCTCATCAAAAACCATGGGACTAGAAAGAAGCAGAGGATTTATTACATTCTCAGAGGAAGGGGGTGCAACCTGGAACCCAAAAGAAAGAACCTTCATGAATGAAAGGGGCAAGGGGACACCCTCAGGTGAAGTTAGACTAAGAGACTGCTCTACTGTGTCACATCCTATGTGCCTACCATTATCTTGAAATAAAAAGGGATAATGGGAAGACTTGGAAAGACACTCCACGTCTTGGTTACTTTTCTCTCATTGCTGAGATGAAATACCCAACACCCAAAATCAAAGAAGGAAAGGTTTGTTTAGCTCACAGTTTGTGGAGGTTCAGTCTGTAATCAGCTGACTCCAAGGCAGTGTGGCATGGCACAGGGGCAACACTTCCAGGCAGCAGAAGACAGCAAAAGCAGCAAGAGCAAAAGCGGGTGGGGGGTGAGCCTCTTTTTCCTCCCTTATATTGTAAGCAGGCTACGATCCTCAGGTGGGTGTAGCACTCACAAATCTTGATGTGTCCTCTTGCACAGGCTCAGAATGTTTACAAAGTGAGGACCCTGGCCCCCGGCTGAATAACTTAGCTAATCTTCTAAACTTCTCAAGTTGACACAATGTATCAAGCATTACACTTTACCAAAAGGGTGACAAATAAGCCCACAGAAAGATATCCAACATCATTTGTCCTAAGGACACGCAATTCAAACCAGAATAGAATAGTACCTATATTAGTCACTTTCCTTTCACAGGGACAAAATACCTGGCACCCATAATTTAAGAAGGAAAGGTTTGTTTTGGTTCATGGTTTCAAAGGTTCAGTCAATGGTTGATGGGTCCAAGGCAGCGGAAATGGCATGGTGAAAGAGTGTAGCGAGGGAAGCTGTGCAAACTGTAGCAGCCTGGAAACAGCAAGAAGGGAAGTGGCTGGGACTAGAATATATTCTTTCAGGTCACATGTTCGCTGAGCCACCTCCAACTAGGCCCCACCTCCTAACAACACATTCAGCCATGAATTTATCAATGAATGAATCCACTAATGAGAATAACACCCCCATGATCTAACTGCCTTCCAAAAGCCTCACCTCTGGACACAAGACTTTTGAGGGCCATTTTATATCTAAACCATAAAACCATCTCATGCCTATTAAAAAGGGTAAAACAAAAAAGTCAAAACAGCTGGAAGTCTCACACTTGCAGGTAGGGATACAGAGGGGCCTGGCCACTCAGCAAACAGTTTGGCCATTTTTTACGAAGGACCCCAAAATCTCATTCTAGGTGTTTACCCAGGTGAAACAAAAATGCATATTCACAAAAACCTATACACAGATCTTCAGAGCGTCTTTATTTGCAATACCCCCAAATTAGAAACTATCCAACATCTCTGCACAAGTGAATGGCTAAGCAGACTCTGTGGCTTCCAGAGGGTGACATTGAGTTTGGTGACCTGAGAACCAGCTTCCGGTTCCTGAACAAGGTGGTTGGATTTCAATGGCATCATGCTGAATAAAGAGACCAGTTTTAAATGGATAATTCTATGTGACCATTTTAGAAAAACAAACCTAAGAAGACATGAGTAGTCATGGGTTGACTTGGTCTTCATGACGAAGGGGAGCAGGGGGAAGATGTAGCTGAAGTAGATGGCATAGGTGAGTCTTTTGTGCTGATGGTTACATGTAAAAATATGGACAATCTAGAGTCTCACATGTGAATTTAATTTTTTTTGTAGTACTGGGGATTGAACCTAGGGCCTTGGCAATGATCTATACCCCTTGTCCTTTTTTTATTTTTTTATTTTGAGACTAGGTTTCAGTAAGTTGCTCAGGCTGGCCTTGAACTTGTGATCTACTTGCCTCCAGTCTCAGAAAATTGAA
Source organism: Dasyprocta punctata (assembly GCA_004363535.1). Classification (NCBI taxonomy): domain Eukaryota; kingdom Metazoa; phylum Chordata; class Mammalia; order Rodentia; family Dasyproctidae; genus Dasyprocta; species Dasyprocta punctata. The sequence continues at coordinate 32,400 of RJWM01016100.1, read as the reverse complement.
TTAAAATTTTAAGTTGTCTGTCTTGAGGGCCTCAGACCTAGAAAAGTTTATGAGCTGATGGTACAGAGCTTAGGGACATCCATCTTGGAGCATCTTAGCTGGGAAGCTGGATCTCTCCTCATAATGTCCCAGCCCAGGTCATCCTCCAGTGCACACCTTCCCCACCTATATTCCTCACATCCCCAATCCTTCTCCATCTCTGCCTCTTTGCTTTCCCCTGGGTGACCTGCTCCCTATCCGCCCCCTTTCACCACTAGACTAGAGGCCTGAAAGGGGGCCACACAGCCTTGAAGAGGAGGTGCCCTGTGGAGGAGTTAGGGGCCACACAAGGGGCAAAGGAGCAGCCAGGGCTGGGTGTGGACCCAGGACCACAAAAGCCAGTGGTGACCCTATCAGCGTGAAGCCAGGCCTCATCCGCTGTCTCCTGGGCCTCTCCTCAGGCCCCATTGCAAAGGCAGGAAAGTAGAGATGCTAGGTAAAGGTTTGAAACCAAGGAAGGAGCTCCTGGCCTTCCACAGGTGCCAGACTAGGGTGATGGGGTGATTGGCTTCTGTCTGCATGGGCTTCTATGTGTCTACTACCCTGGGCTATGTGAAGACTGCAAAACTATGCCAAAAGACTTATTAATTAATAAATTGCATGTCAGCACCTGCATAGTCAGTGAGTGTGATGTCCACATGGTATGAACAATCTGGGGCAAGGCAATGAGGGCAGGACAGGTGGGTGGCTGATTGTGGAGGCTACAAGGTTGTGTGGACAGCAGGCGCTGGGCACACATGACTCTCCCCATCGACTGCAGACCTCCATTCCTTCCTCTAGACTGATCATTTTCCATTACATGGCCCACACTAAACTTGGGGTCTTCCCCATCTCAACCCACCCAACTTCCCCCATCCAGAGCATCAACGTGACCCCAGGTGCCTCTGCATTTCTCCCATCATCCATGTACCTCATTGTCCCCCGCCCTGGCTCCCCATCGGAGAGCAGAGTGACAATGGTAGGACAGCATTTGGGTCGTCCTAGAATCCCTCTGGAACAGGCCCCAGTGGAATGGTTTGGTGTTTCATGGTCCACAGTTGCCCGCGAGGTGGCATCTGCAGACCCCTTCATGGGCTCCATCAAGGTGAGAAGCTGCCAGAACACTTGCAAGCCTGCCTTACAGTTACATAGCTAATTCCTGATGAGTGGTATTTATGGGAAATGATGTACACATCTTCCAGGAAGTGCCCTTAAAGAGCAGCACAGGCCTTTCTTCTTCCTTGCTCCTTCCTCATGGCCATATCTACAAGTAGACCACAGTTACTGTGAACCACAAATATATGGTCACTGTGGAACACAAGTCACCAAGGACCACAAGTTACAGGACACAGGAGAAGGAAGAAGCATGTGAAATATTGTAGGTGAGGGCCAGGGCCACTGAAGTTATCCTTCTATGAAGCAAGCTATCATGAAGACAAAGTCAACACATGAGCAAGTGGCAAAGCAAGGAGACTAGCAGAGAAACAGAGTCAGAGCCCCAAGCCTATGCCCCATAAAGTTCACAATATCCCAGGCTTTCCATTTACTCGGACAGATCTACTCCCTTTGTGATTAAGCTGGATGGACCTGTTTCCTGTTAGAGGGAAGCCAGGGGCTGGGGGAGAAGTGTGCACCTTGATTGTCCTGCGTGAGACTATCCTGAAGAGAGAAGCAGGAATGGGGTGAAGGAAGCGAAGGGTCTCCATGCCATGGGGAGAGGGCGGGAAGGCAGAGCTTTGGCATGGCCTCAGACAAAGTGGGCTGATGTCCCCTGTGCAGGCAAGAAGGGGCTGAGTACCTGGCAGCCCTGGGTTCCCAGGCCCAGGCACTTTTCCAGTCTCCATTTGGCCCAATTTAAGATTCTCAAGTAGCACCTCACACCTTTCCTGGAAACATGAATGGCACAGCACGACCTTTAGATAATCCCTAAGGCTCACTCATCACACCTCCCAGCTTCCCAGGGCCGGTGAGAGAGTTCAGGGCCTTCCTCCTCTGCAGCATGCGTGCCAGGCATGCACATACATGGTTCATGTGTACTACACAGTGGGGTCTGACAGCACTTCATGCTTCCATATGTATGCATATACATACACATTCACACAAGCGCGCAGTCTGTGTGGCCACTGTGTGGTGACATGTAAATTCACACACTTACGCACACATGTATACATGTGTGTACACGTGTGTGTACGCATGCATGTGGTATGCATGATTACAATGGTGCAGGGTCACTGCATGTGCACAAAGGAAGAGTCTGTGAATAGGTACACTCCATGTGTTTGTATGCATGTGTATATACACAGGCATGTGTCCTCATGTACACATAGCACACACACATCCACATGTGGAGTGTGCATGCAGGAACATGCCAACATGCCTTTCTCTCCCTACATATTCATCAGAGACTGAAGCCTTGGGTTGGGACCATGAGGTGAGACAGGGCCCAGCCAACAAGGGAGAGAGTCAACACCACGGGGGAGGGGACCGCACCCACCCTGACCTCTGCCCTGTCCCTGGTAAAGATGTGGGCGTCTCTAACATTTGGATGCAGCTGTGGCCACAGGCAAAGGTTAGGGACTCAGCTGTGGGCTCCCTGTACTAAGCTGTACCAGAACGCTGGGACTTGGGATGACCACAGTTGTTGAATCTGCAAAATGAGCACTCACCTCCTTTGGGGGCTCTAGAAAGGCCAGGGAGACACAGGATCGATGGTCACATGAGGCTGCCTTCCTGTCAGAGCAAATCCCTTCCTCGCTCAGAGTGCTGGCCTCCCTCACTCCACCCTTGATTTCTGACCCAAGAAGCCCAAGGCTTGGCATATGAATGAGGTGGGTGGGTAAAGCTTCAAATGTTCCTGGGGATCTTATAGTGGCATCATTTCTGTTCACTGAAGCCTCAGGTGAGCTCTGGTGTGGTGGCCGTGAGGCTTCCCAATCTTTGAGAGAGGACAGGTGGCTCTTCCTGGCACTCTAGGGAACCTGCTTATGGTGGCTGTCAGCAGGTCACACCCTCCTCTCTAAGGAAGCCCAGCTTTTCCTTTTGGCTGTTTGGGTCCCAGCAACCCAAGGGGCTGTCAGCTGACCTCACACAGACCTGGAGACCCTGCTGGCACTGGACAGGGTAAGCATCATGCTGCAGGGCGAAGATAAGCAGGTAACCTCAGATCAGCATGTCACAGGCCCTACATGTATAGCTTCCTTTCCTCTGTTCCAGGTTGGAGGGGGTAGGGATGTGGCTTGTGTCCTGTCCCCTTTTCTTTTGGAGGCAATAACCTTCCCCCTCTCAGGGTTTGGGAAGTTGATATTCTTCACGCCACCTAAATCTGGGGCCAGCAGGTGGCAGTTAGCCATGGGCACTAAGGAGGTCAGCCCAGGGAGGGAAGTTACACAAGCTGCGGCCCCATTCATGACCCACATCGCCAGCCTGCCCCATTCTAGCTCTGCAGGGAGTGTGCACAGGGTGTGACACTGGGCTGCGTGGGTGTGTGTTGAGACCCACAAGCACCAATGTGTTTGTACTTTTGGCATGCAGAGGCCTGGGGACAGCACCCCCAGAACTCCCTCCACTCCATGTACCTCGTGACCCTGCCCAATGTAGGCTCTTCCTGGCTTTGTTACCAAGTTGCCCTCTCTGGATCAGGACCTCAGGTGTCCATACCGAGCCTGCCTCCTCACAAGACTGTGAGCCATGTCACCTCCACCTGCAGGTCCCCAAATTCTACCTGATAGGAATACTCCGACCCAGGGAAGCAAAGGCTCAGAGCCATGTGAGTGCAGCCCCGGCCCACTGACCTCTAAGGGAGGGAGCTGGGGTGGACTTGCCCCACTCTGTGAGATGCACCAGCAATTGGTCCCCTCCTCTTCAGTCAGTATAGCCCCCTCACTATCCTGACATTCTGCACCCCAGATGCAGCACCCGCTGGTATCAAAGCCCATCACCAGCAAACATCAAACTGGGATGGTGGGTAACGGCTTGTCCAGTCTGCAGTCATCATCATCAGATAGACACCACTGCCATCCTCAGCCTCAGCCCTGCTTGGGTACAAGCCAGCTCTGTGGTTCCCTTGTGGGGGTCTCACAACCATGGCCCTTTGGGGGCCTCAAGGCTGTGGCCCTGTGAGAGGCCTGATAGGGCTCTGGGCTGAAAGTGGAATCTACCTATTCCCTGGCCTGGGCCACGCAGTTGCGTGTTTTCCTGAATTAATTCCCTAAGTAAACGCAAATGAGAACCACATGGGCTGGCTGAGCTGGGTTTGTGCTGCCTGTTTACTTTTTCCCTCTGCTTCTAACTCTTTTTTCCGTCCTCTAAATTGGCATGGTGCGGGGAATTCACAACCGTTCTCCACACTGTCGGTTCCGCACGCTCTCCGCTGCTTCCCTAATTATCTAATTTGTAATATTTCATCTCCCCTCCCTTTTATCTCCCTCCAAACACCCAGACCAGTTAAAATAAACATGTATTTTTAATTTCAAGGCACTTAATTCAATCTGGCGGACAACATTCTGCACTTACCAGCAAGGCCCCAAATCTGGGTTGCATAGGTGGGCACCAGGCTCATGGCCCCCCACCCACCCGTCCCACCAGAGGATCAGTGCCACAGAGGGTTGGAGCAATGTGCCTGGGTTGGGGCAACCCAGGTAAACTTCCCAGTACTCCTTGCCTGAGTTCTGTGGTCTGATCCCATGCTCCTCCTACTCTCTAGGGCTGGCTCAGGGGGGCACAGAGAGGCCTCTTCACCCATGCCCACCAGTGAGTGGCCAGAGCACAACAGGTAGTAGCAGCTTCCTCCTGCAGTTAGGATTGGCCACATTTCCAATATGTCCCCAGAAAACAACCTATGCTCCCAGTGTACTTTTCTGCATGCCACCCAGAGGCCACTACCATTCCATGTCCTCCCTGGAGATCATGTATCTCCCATTCAGCAGAAAGACCGCCACCCCCATCTCACTGTGTCACTGTCCTCAGACCTGACCCAGGCCCGTGGACATGGGCCCCACGCATGGACTGGGAGTTGAAGGCTGAGGGGCTACTAAACTGTCACTTTCCCTGCTTGGAAATGGGGTTCCTGAGGGGGCAGAGTAGTAAGAGTCCCAGCCCTGTGTCTCCTGAGCTGGCCCATTCTGAAGAGTGCCAGAGACCTCAGACCCATACTCACCCAACACCTGCAGAGTTCGTCACTTCTAATAGGAAAGGAATGTCGACACCCAGGCTGGCAAGCAGCTTGCCTCTAAGGGGTGCCTCCAGGCCAGCTGGGACACTCATTCATCACTGAGCTATCTATTCATCTCTTTAGGGTGTGTCTGGTAGGTGAGAGGTACCCTGAGATCCAGGAATGAGGCCCAGCAGGAGACAGGGTCCCTTAGTCGGGAAGCCCAAGGGGCTTAGCATTCTCGCAGACTGGTCATGGCCACAGTGCTGACTGTTGCTCAGGGCAGGGTCCTGCATACTGCCCAGCCCTCTGCCACTCAGGTATCAGGGTCTGAAGTGCCTTCTGGGTCTTTCCCAGTGACCTGTTCCGGCTTCCCTGACCCTAATCCCTACCTTTTCCAGTTTCCAAGGCCAGTGGGAATATCTAAAAACAGGCAAATACTAATAAGAAGTACAGCAAGATGCCTGTCACACCTGCCAGGCAGAGCAGAACAAAATGACAAGCATAACTATTACCAGGCAGCCCAGGGCTGGCACCACAGCCTGCACGCCTGCCTGATGGAGCAGCCATACTGTAGAGCGTGTGGAAGTACAAGGCTGCAGGCCCTCGCCCAGGTGCTTCTGTTTCTAGACAGGACACCCCAGGGAACCACCCAGGTGCTCAAGAAGGGGAGTGGGGAGGCCAAGCAACTTGTTGTAAGGAACAAAGCAGCAATTAAACCTGGCCACACAATGGGCCCTGTCTTGGCACTTCATATAGAACAATTCATGGTCTCTCCAGAATAAATGGAAGATTGGAATTTTGCAGGATGGTATTCAGGGACAAGAAATTGTTATATAGTACTCCCATGGTGGAGTACTATGCAGCAGTTAAGAATGAGTGAGCACAGAGATCCAGTGTCACCATGGATTGCACTGACCACAAAAGCAACGTGTTAAGGAGAAGCATACTTGCAATGCCATTATGAGTCTTGGGAATAGTAGGCCATGTCCATGCACAATTAAAATAGAGGTAGATGTGAGGGTGAAGCGAAGAAAGCAGCCAGAGAATGGGAGCTCAGTTGCAGTGGGAGGGAAGTCTGAGAGTTTGGGGTTATCTCTTTTTTCACTTTAAACACAGAAAAAGATAGAGGTCCATTTATCAAAGTTTTGGCTCTGTGGAAGATGGAGAGTGGCCTGGGTTGCCTGTTTTGGGTCTCTCACCCCATCTCTAGCATAGTTGCAATAGTATACACATTTTTAAAAGAAAATTGCACCCAGTTACTGAACATAAAGTGTGAAATGCTGAAAACCATGAGCCCTGATGTGTGAGGGTAGGCACAGGTTAACCTAAAAAGAAGGGCTTGCAGAGGTTGGAGGGCAGGGGTGGAGAGTCTGAAGTGGACTTCCTCCTAGAATCCCTGCAAATGACTCAAGTGGTCTGTGTCCAAAACTCTAGCCTCCCTATGAATCCCTGGTTAGGGAAGAATGGCTCCCAGTTCTCCAGGCAGCACTGACTGTCTGCCAGTTTGGGAAGAACTTGGAGGCTGATTCTCTGAACAACCCTTCTGCAGTCATAGGTGCTTCCCTGGAAGTATACTTGTACCATGGGTGGGTGACACTCATTCATCCAGGGCCTTGTAGAGGTGCGGTGGCATTGAAAGCTATGCAGGGTGCAGCAAGTGAGCAGGATCCTGTGACCAGGAAGGTTGACCTTTCCACCCTATCTGGACAAATATTCCAGGGCCATCCTCCAGCACTGTGTGTCAGTCTGTGTGTACATGTGAGTGTGAGTTTAGCACCTGCATTTTTGTGTGCTTCTATGTAGGTACACGTATTCCTGTATGTCCATGCACATCCAGGTGGAGCCCCTGTGGACACTGCACCTAGAGGGAACCAAAGACAGCAGAGGCTCTGAAAGCCTGAAGAACTGCAGTTTCTTGGGCCCAGTTCTAGTTGAGGACAGAGAAGAGTGGGAGGAGGCACCAGGCACAGTGCTGTGGAGGGCTGGGGGAGGGCTGCAAGGTGATGAAGCAATAGGGGGCTGTAAAGAGCCTATCTGTCCCCCATTCCTCTGGGGGAGGTGACAGCATAGCCAGAGGGGCATCCTGGTAGGGGAATGTGGAGAGAGCTCAGAGAACGAGTGATTGCCACACCCTGCTGCAGCTCCAGACTGGAGGAGAAGATGGCAGACTGATCTTGGGCAGAATGGCATTGGTATTAAATAATCCAGTCTCTGATTCTGGAGACATCTAGGAGAGCATCACACAGATTTACATTCTGGGCTTCCTGAATGTTCTACCAGGCTGATCCATTTTGATATCAAAATCACCATCATCATCATCACCATCCCCATAGCATCACCAGCATTATTCACCACCAGTCACCACCACCAACATCATCACCATCACCACCACTATCACTTTACCACTATCACCATCATCGTCGCCATGATTAATGCATCACCACCAAAACCACCATCACCACCACCTCCATTAACATCGCCACTATCATCTTCATCACCATTACCATCACCATCACCACTACCACCATCGTTACCACAATCATCATCAGTATGACCATGATCACCTCTATCACCATCACTAGCACCACTACCACTGTCATCACCACCATTACCACCATCGTCACCCCCACCACCATCACCACAACCACCACCTTCTCCATTATATTGTGGGCAGAGAACTGCATAAACCCAGGTGGTCAAGTCATGAAGCCTCCTGGGCAACTTGGTCTAAACCAGTGACAGAAAATCTTTTAGAGGTTTCAATAAGAAACAGCCAGCTGTGGCATGCATGCCATAGGTTCACCACCGATGGTCTAGATGAATAGAGGAGGATGTGTCGGGTTACTTCTTTACCATATGACCTCGTGCATTGATTTGCTGTCTCTGAGTGTCAGTTTCTCCACTTTTAAAAGGGAATTATAGTCCCCAACCTCCCTACTTTTCAGAGCTGTTTTGAGAATGAAGTAATTTGAAATATTTGAAAGTGTTATGTAAATTTTAAAATACTGAACAAATGCTATGCATTATTATCACTACATGAAGTCAATTCCCAGTAGGGCTGCTCTCATTGGCCCCCTTTCAGCACCTACACATTTGCCAGGCCTTGGGAGGACTGCAGTTTCAGGAACAAACCCCAGAAGCTGAAAGACTGATTTGCCTTTGACTGGAATGCAAACAGTATGCAAATGAACATGCAAATTCCCCATGATCCTTTGGGAGATTCCAGTGTGGCCCTCTGTGGTGGGCTGCTTGCCTTTGCCAGAGAAAGGTCTGGGTCGAAGAAGCCAGAAGAGGAAGAAAAAGACTTGAAATATCAGCCCTTGATTGAACACTCAACAGGTCAATGCTCCTGCCATGGCTCTGCTTTATAGAGAATCAGCCCAGCTCTACAGAGGCCCCAGCTCTTTTCTGTGTCCTCTCCTGGTCTCTCTTCCTCCCCCTCCTTCTTCTCTCCCTCCCTGATAGGCCCTGGACTCAGTATCTGGCAGATGAAACTCTGGCTTGTGGGGGAACACCAGGAGGTGATGCCTCCCCTTGGTCCCACCTTGTAGTCCCAACCCACGGTGTGTCACTATGTAAGATCACGTAAAGACACTAAGAAAAGGGTTGCTATCACACAGAGAGTGGAAGGTTTCCTCCCAAGGGTAACATGGTCATAGACCAAGGACATAAGGGAATGTGGAGCTGGAGAGCTAGAAAAAAGTCTGGCTGTCTTACTGAGCAGTGTATCAGAATGATAATGCCTTGGACCAGGACAGGCCTATAGAAAAGACCTTAGGATTCTGGGTGGTGGTGCAGGAGCCACAGGGGGCTCCAAAGCCCAGGAGAGAGGAGGTGGCACTGCCCTCCAGGAAGGCCTTAGCCAAGAGGTGCAGTCAGAGCTTGCCTTCCCACCTCAAGGTTCTGACCCCTTTCCCTGGACATTGTTGGTGTCTATTGGGCAGCTGGGAAACCCCCACCCCAGTCGGTGTCAGGAGAGACCAGGCCACAGAGTCACCTGGGATGGAATCTGCCTCAACTTACATTTTCTCTCTCTTTAAATGACCTGCATGTGGAGGAGCTGGCTGTAGTGAGTCAGCTCACAGCATCCCTGTGGTCCTGTTGCAACCTGCTGTCAGCCCACATCTTTGCTCTGGGCTTGGGGTGCTGGTCAAGCACAGAAGAGTTAGGCCCCCTGCCTGCAGGCTGCTCTGTGGTCACATGCATGCACACATGCATGTTCGCATCACAAACATGTGTGCTCACACATGCACATTCCTCTCGTCACTCGCCTCCACCAGTGCCCCCAGTCTCCTCCCTCCGCAGCTCCTGTACTCTCTCCATCAGCTGGTACTGGGACAAATGAGTCACAGAAGGGTAATGGCACATATCCACACATGATTCCCGCTGCTCCGCATGGCCTGTGCTCCAAAGCGGCAGGATGGTGTCTGTCACACAGTGACCTGGATGCAAGTTTCTCCATCTGTAGTCTCCAGTCACTAAGCAGCAGGCGAGGGGTAGTGCATCCGGGGTGTCAGAGGGCCTGGTTCAATGGCTCATAGTCCATCAAGCAGCACAGGCATGTAGCCACACCTAAGTGCAGGTGGTGCTGGGAAATAACGGAGGCCCGTGTCTCGGAAAGATAGGGTGATGAATGTGCTGCCACCTCCTTTCCTTTTGTGCTCCACCCTCCCCGATGTCCTGACTCAAGACAACTTGTCTCTGAGCCTCAATCGGGAGACAGTGGCTGCACCCCTGGAGTGCTCCTCAGTCATGTGGCTGATGGGGGGGCTCACAAAGTGACTGGGCCTGTGTCTCCACGCGGCCTGCACGTCCTCACACCATGGCAAGCCCAGAGCAGTACTTATGTCTTTAATAGACGTTAACAGAGTAGTCTTTGGCTATAGAAAAATGTGTCAGAAAGTAGAGTCCAGCATACTCTCATCTCCTCACCTACGGTGTTCCCATTATTCACACTTTGTGTCCGCACAGCTCACTTATCATCATAGATGAGCCAGTAACACATAATGATTAACCATAGACCACAATTTGTGTCGAGTTCACTCTCAGTGCTGTATATTTTAGGAGTTTGAACAAATATATAGTATCCACTTCACAGTATCATACAGAGTAGTTTGATCTAAGGATCCTCCCTACCCCAACTTCTGGTCACTGCTGGTCTTTTTACTGTCTCCATAGATTCACCTTTTCCAGAATGGCAGATGTTGCGATCACACAACTTGTAGCCTTGTCAGCCTGGCTTTTCTCTCTTAACAATAGGCATCTAAAGGACCCTGTGCCTTTTCATGGTTTGACAGTTCATTTCTTTTTAACACTAAATACTATTCCATCATAAGGATGTACCACAGTATATTTGTCCATTCATTTACTGAAGAATACATCGTGGTTGCTTCCAAATTTTGGTAATTACGAATAAAGCTGCTGTATACATCCACATGCAGATTTTTGTTTGAAAGGAGATTTCAACTCCTTTGGGTAAATACCATGGAGTTCTATTGCTGGGTGCTAAGAAAATGTTTAGTTTGTAAGAAACAGCCAGACTGTCTTCCAATGTCCCATGCTGCATTCCTGCCAGTGACGGGCCAGCACTCCTGCTGACTCCGTATCCTTGCTGGCCTCAGTGTGTCTGAGTTCTGAATGCTGGTCAGCCGAATAGGTGTGTGACTCTACCTCACTGTTGCTTTATTTTGCATTTCCCTAATACCATCTGTTGGTGACATGTTTTTTTGTACTGTCTTCCCAGTGCGTATCTTCTTTGGTGTGTTGCCTCTTTAGGTCTCTTGACTGTTTGTAAATCCAGTTGTTTATTTTCTTATTGTTGAGTTTGAAGCTGGCTGTTTCAGCCCTCGTTCTTTATCACATATGTCTTTGACCAAGTCTGTGAACGCTCTCCTCATTCTTTATGGAGAACTTTTTAATTTTAGCGATATAAAAATTTTAGGTGGTAATCCAGGGCTCTGACAGTGAGTGTTCTAGTCACCGGGTAGGAGCTATGGTAACACAGGTCACCTCCTCCCATGCTATGGGTCAGCCTGTCTCAAGGCTGCCTCTACCAGACAGTGCCGGCACGTAGGAGGCATCATCGCATCGTCTCCTACAGGACAGGGTTTCAAGTGTCTGGGTCTCCTGGTATGTGGGTGGCCCCTGCACTTGGCTGTCTCGAGGATCAACTGTGATTGGTCAACCAAGAGGAGTGGCATGATTCTCTTTCCTGTGATTGGTGTCTCTGGTATCTTCATCTTGGAATGAAGACTCTGGGTATAAGCAGATCTTGTGCCCTTTATGGTTTTGGGGGGCTGTTGTAAGAGGGTACCACACACTGGAGGCTTTAACTACAGAAATTCACTGCTTCACAGTTCTGAAACTGGGAAGGCCAACATCACAGGACTGAAAGGACTGGTCCTTCCGGAGGATCTGGAGAAGAAAGAATCTGTTCAATGTCTTGTTCCTGCCTTTGGTGTTGCGAGCAGTCTGCTGCAGTCCTTGGTTGTGATGCCACATTCCAGTCCCTGCTCCATCTCTGAGCATCCCTCAACTAGTGTCCCCTTCATACAGTGTTCTTTTCATGAAGACACCAGTCCTATTGCATTCAGGGCCCACCCTACTCCAATGTGACCGCATCTCTACTGGACCCTGTTTCCAAATGAGGTCATCAGGTAGCAGCTACGGGAACACAGGTCATCTCCACTCATCCTCCCTCAGGTCTGAGGACCGAGGGCCTCAATATGTGAATTTTAGAGGGACAAGGTCCAGCTCTTTACCTCTGGCACCTGCTTCCTGGTGGGTCCTTCTTGCTCCTACTCTCCCCACCCCCTTCATCCTCAAGGAGCCAGAGATGTGCCTCCTTTTCTCCCCTCTAGTTCTCGAGGTGGCTGTGGGAGAATGTGATGCCACCGCCTTGCAACCACCTGGGACAAAATGCAGCACCAAGGAAGGGGGAAGAAAGGACAAGAGGGGGCCAACTCCTCCTGAGGCCTCCTCCCTCCATATGCCTTGGTTTTGAGCATAAGTCCCTCCTTCCGCACACAAGAAAGGATAGAGAAACACCCTTGTGGGCAGACATGGGAGTCACAGGGACTGGGCTCCAGCCTGGTTTCTCTATGTACCTGCAGGGAGACCACCTTACCGCTCAGATCCTGGTCCTCCTTGACAGGGTCCTCTCTGCCCCAGGCCTCCTGGGCTTTACAGTACCTGTAGGTAGGATATAGGAAGGCTGGTTCTGGGGAGCAGCCACCCCTGTGCTGTGAGCCAGGGTACAAGTTGTGTGCTGGATTCGAAGTCCAGCTCTAGTACATAAAACTGGGCACCATGGCAACCTCTACCCCATCTGAGCCTCAGTTTTCTCATCTGTAGGAGCGAAGATGACAGCCCCAATGAGAATGTTGTGTCCGTAGCTGGGCAGGCAGTGGCAGTGTGGGCAGTACGCCCAGCGGCCTGGTGAAGACGCAGGGCTGCCTCAGCTGAGGTCTTACTGGGACAGTGCTGATGGAAAGAAGTGGCCACCAGGTCAAAAAGTGGCTGCCTCTGAGGCTCAGGATAAAAGAGTGTCAATTGTCAAACCTGACCTTGCCCCTATCCTTCCCCAGATGGCTCTCAAGCTTCCGGGTCATAAGACCCTCTGGGTTTGAACCCCACACCCTGGGGTCTGAGGCTTTCCTCTGAGAAGGCTCGCTGTGCTGCCTGTCTGTGCTCTCTGCATACCTGTCCACCCACCGCCCAAGATGGGCTGTGTCCTGGGATGGTGGGACCAGGGCCTCCCCATACACACCAATGACATCTGAAGACAGTGATGTCTTGTGGGGAGGCCATGGTGCTTGGATATCCGGTCCAGAGTGTGGGAGGACACATGGACCCCCAGGTACATTGAGGGTCTTCTGAGGATGCCCAGGATCTAGGTGTGGGGCAAAACAGTGTTAGCGGGGACCTGGGCATGGAGGTGAGGTGGGGTGAAAATGGTCTGGCCTTGGGAGGAGTCGACTCATGGCCCATGGCCCAGAGCCCACCGAGGGTGAGCAAGTGACATACAGAGGTGGCCAGCCCACTTCCAACCCCCTTCTGGTGGCTTCCAGATCTCTCTGATTGCCTGTATTGATTTTCACTGTGCCGTTTATTAAATGCTTAATCTCCCTCCACTGAGAGCTGGCTTGGCATTCTGCGTTCCTGGGGGCTCACTAGGCCTAGATGTGGGGCTTAGAGGAGAGGCTGGGGTAGCTATTTGCACAGGCCATGAAGCCTGCCCAGTCTCCCTTTTAGGAACCAGGCCTCTGAGAAGAGAGGGAGGATTGGCTGGTGTGGGAAGGGTGCTAGGCTCCAAAGAGAGGTTTGGTAGATACTAGCAAATGTGTATTCTCAGGATATGACTAGGATGTGATGGGGGTCAGACTTAGTTTGTGAATGTGGGTCAGGGAGTGGTGTATGCCCAGACTCAGGGCTCAGTCAGGGATCAGGGATGAGCATATATCCAGATCAGGGATGGTCAGGAAGCAGGGATCAATCTGCGATCAGGGACCAGTGTTTACCCAGGGTCAGAACTTAGTAATGATCAGGAGTCAGGACTCAAACCCTGATTAGGAGCAGTATGTGCCCAGGCCCAGGGCTCAGATGGTGTCAAGAGGTCAGAACTGTCCCTAGGAGCTCAGGATGCAGCAAGGGCTGGACACAACGTTCTGATGTGTCTCTTGCAGTTTCTGGCCCCAGTATCTCCAAGGAACAGTCTTCTCTCCTTGTCTTTCTGTCCTGTCAGTGTTGAAGATCTCTTTAAGGGACAAGTCCATGACTCAGATAGCAAACTCTGGTGTCAATCTTGGACCCTGGCTGTGTGATCTTAGGCGAGTCACATCACCTTTCTGAGCGGCAGTTTACCTGCGGAATGGGGCCCTCCCTGCCCCCACCAGGACAAGGCAGAGGAGACAGAAACAGGGTGAGCTGGGCTGGCAGGAATGCACACCCAGACTTCAACACTGGCAAAGGCCTCCAAGGCCCCAGGGCTCCCACCCCCAGGAACCCAGACACCTGCAACCCAGCTGGTACAACCTGCTTCTCTCTGACCTGCATTTCTTCTGCTGGCCCTGAGGGGTGTCAGGAAAACCCGCTGATTGCACCCAGTTCTCACATGGAGAGTTGTGAGAACGAGTGGCTGGAAATAGCCTGAAACACCCTTCACCCCCCACCTCCCGGGATGGGCTGGTGAGCAAGGGGGGTGCCCGTGGAATGGGCAAGGCCACTCCAGTTACATAAGCATGGATGCTGGAACTTCTGGGTAGAAGACTGTGGACTGAATTGACACTGCTGCCAGGATCCCTTGGGCAGTGTCTGATCTGTGGGGCCCCCTTGCGTGGAGTGGGGCTTTTTTGGCCGATAGAGGGAAGTCAGTCTCGTAGACTTTACCAGTGGCCACAGAGGCTGGGTGGCAGAACAGAGACAAACCACTTAGCTCTGAGTCCTTCAGACAACCACCAAGAAAACTTCCCTTCCCTCTTCTTCATCCCTGGAGGACCACCCCAGGTCCTTCCTCAGCCAGGACCTACTGTGTGGCCTAGGATAGCACCTTCACCTCTCTGAACTTTCGCACATAGGGAAGTAACATCCAGGCCAAGGACAGCCTGGATACCAAACAGACATGGGCTGCGCAGAGTGTAAAGCAGGAATGGATGCTCCCCACAGACGCTAGCCACCCTTCTTGCCTCCCTCCTCCCCCTGCCTACAGAGCCAGCCTGGAGAAACCTGGCTCCCAGGTGGGTGCCCACACTCCCCTACTGCTCCACACGAAGCATGTGCCCTGAGTCGTAGAGACCTTAATCTCTCCAGGTCTGGTGACCCCCACGTGACCCTCCTCAATCTGCGAAGTGAAGCGTTGCTCAGGATTCAGGAGGCAGAAAGGGTGGGCAGGAGGCTGGGAGGGATTGGCAGCTGATGGGGCTGTGATAAGCCCAGCCCCCAGGAGCTGTCATCTCCCTGTCCTGCCTGGGGTGGAAACCCTTCCTTACAACGAAGCGAAGCGGGCAGTGGGACCTCAGGAAACCAGAGTTCCATGGCTCTGAAGTGGGTGGGGATGAACTCACAGGGAAAAAGGAGAGAAGGTACTGGTGGCCTGATGGCCACTATCTGCTGCAATCATGCCTGCTGATCCAAAGGGCTGGGAAGAAAGTGTCCCATCCTGTAGGCTGAGCTGAGTGGAACAGGCAGGAAGGTGGCAATGAGGCAGGGGTTACCCAGCCAGGAAAGTGGCCTGGGAGCAGGAAACCTAGTTACCTGGTCTTCAGCACCGGGATCAGGTCTGTCCATTTGCTTGCTTGGTCCTGACCAATACCACATCAGGAGTTACCACTATTGACTCCACTTGTGGAAGAAGCAGGTAAGGCAGACAGGGGGTAACTTGCCTGAGATCACAGAGCTAGAAAACACAAGAACCAGAACACAGCCAGCTATCTGGTGGCAGGAAGGACCTCATTCCACCTAGAGTATCTGCAGTGTCACCTGGTACCCCTGATGAGAGGGAGAGGGTACTGGTGGCTCACCTGCTCACAGCCCAGTCTAGTATCACAAATGCGTGCTTGCTAGAAACAAGTTAAGAATGAGCATCAGACACCCTGTGCCCTGGAGCCCTGTATAGAAGGAAGCCTTAAGAGGCTACCTAGGGCCAGTTGCCTATCCACAGTGGTGCCTCTAATACAACAGGCAGCAGCCACGTGTGGCTTTAAATTTATATTAAATAAAGATAAGTAAAATTAAAAATTCAGGTCCTCAGCCTGTGAGCCACATTTCAAGTACACAGCCACCGTGGCTAATGGTGGCTGTGTTAGATGGAGCAGACTCAGAACAGAGCCACCACGGCCTGCAGGGCCATGGATAGCGCCATCTAGAGGTTGATATTAGACTTGGCTGCTGGGCCCAAGAGCCAGGACTTCTCTGAGTCACCCCCAGGGCCAAGGTGGACAGCCTGGGAGAAAGGTAAAGTTGTACCTGAAGGGAGGAGAAGAGAGCAGGGAAAGAGGGACTCCATGTCTTCTCTGTCCTCCTGGGAGCCCTGGCTGGGTGGTGAGACAGCCTACCTCCTAGGAAATGCCCTTTCCCACTGTTACCCCAACTGGCTCGTAGCTATGATGGGCGGAGAACACGTCACATCCGAGACCCTCACATGTCCATATGCAGCGTAGGCAGCTGCAGGTGAGGGTCAGGCAGGATCCTGTGGTGCTCCACGGAAACAGCGCTGGCTACAACTTCCCAGGAGCTGTCTAGAGCATGTCTTAGCTCCCCTAACCCTGTCTGATATGGATACAGTTGCCTCCATGGGGCAACTGGCCACCACCTTCCTCTGGGCTCAGGCAGAAGCAGGGGACTTCAAGCAGGGGAGCCAGAGAGAGTCCTGGAATGTGAGTTTGCCGCTGGCTGGGCCTGCAGTATGTTGAATCACAGAAAAAAATAGGGAGACTTCCTGAAGGAAGAGGTCAACTGGGCCCTGCCCTTCAGAACTCTGTTGTTTGACAGCTAGGGTGCCCTGCCCTCTGCCTCCTCTCTTCTCCTCTGACAATCCTCACACACATTGTCCTGCCTCAGACTTGCAGAGTCTGCTGAGCAACTGGGGAAGCCTCGCAGTGTGCCCAGGGAAGAATCTGGGGCTGCCCTCCTACCTAGCTCCTGGGGAGCCTCAGCTCTAGAATGGACGGCTGATGGCAAGGGCCCTCAGCAGCTTTAGGGGACCCTGAGGACAGGGGGAGACCATGAGACTAGGAGTCAGGAGATTGGTTCTAGCCCCGTTACCCTCATGACCTCAAATAAACCCCTCCCCTTTTTGAGGATAGGACAATCCTGGATGAAATGGCTGGAAACAGGACTCTGAGGTGTGCTTCCTGCTGTCCCACTCTGAGAACAACACTCCCTCCCCTCATTCTTCACTGATTCCCATATTTCAGGCATGCCAACATTCAGCCTTGGAACCAAAGGACTGGGTAATAAACCCCCCAATATCAGTGTATCTGACCCCTGATATGTATAACCAGCATCATGGCTCAGGGTATGACTAGGACTAGGGTTCAGAAACAGGCCAGGATCAGGTTTTAGTGTATACCTAGATCAATACCCAGCATGCTACCAGGATTAGGATTCAGCTTGTGACTAGGATCAGGGCCTAGCCTGTGTCCAGGATCAAGGCTCAGTGTGCAACTAGGATCAGGGATCAGCCTATGACTAGGGTCTGCGGTCAATGAATTCAATGTCAGTCAGGGGGCACAGCTGAGTCTATGGCTTGGTTAGGGTTTTGTTTCTGGCCACAGATCATAGTTAGAAGGCACCAAGCATTGCACACCCTCTGGGATCCCTGAGGGAGCTCCAGGATTTGGTATCCAGCTGTCTGGGGCTGGCTCAGCAGGAAACCACCAATGTTCAGCACCCAGGTTTCTCCAGGCCCCTGGAAAGAAGCTCACTGAGGTGTGGGATGTTGTCTTGGTAGAGCACCAGTGTGGTCCTGCTTCAGGGCATACTTCCTGTCCTCAGCATTCAGGATCCACTCTGATTTCTTTCCTTCCTTGCAGAAGGGTGTAAGGGTCAGCCTGGCTCTGGTCTGCCCTGTCACTGGGAGGTGGACCCAACTGAGCTCTGGATTAGGAATTTTTGAGATCAGGGTCAGCTTCCTGAAAAGAGCAAGTCAGGGGTGGTGATGGTAGGGTAAACAGGGGAATCCCAGGCAGGGAGAGGAAGGGCATGCCATCTCTGCCAGAAGCCCGTCTGGAAAGGGAGACCATTTTGCCCTGGATAGTCTAGTCTGAGGGGGCCCAAAGAACCCCCACCTAGATCCAAAAAGGGGATCCAAGAATGGTTGCTACCCTCCTCCATCACTGCCAGAAGGGGAAGGGGGAAAAGGCTGAAATTTTGACTCAGCCTAGCTCCTCTGCCTCTACGCTTGATATCAGAGGCCCTCTGGTGGCTACAGGCTGCTACTGTAGCAAGGGGACCGGGGCACGTGGGGGAGGTGTGCAGCAGTGGGTTCTCAGAAGCATCCCAGGACCCAGCCTCCTTTGTGTTAGTGTCAGATCTGTGGGGAAGGCCCATTTCTGGAAGTGGTGGGAGTTAGGGCTCTGTTCAAGGAGTTGGCCTGGGAAAAGGACCTCCTTGCTCTTCCCTGGCAACCTGTGGCCTTCTGACCAGTCCTTCAGAACACCCCTTGGGTTCAGGCCACAGACTGACCTTGCAGGGGCGATGGTGTGGACAGAGCTCTTCCAGGAAAGACGTACCATGTGTTTGGGCCCAGCTGATATGGGTGGCCCTCCTGTCTGGGTGAGGCGAGGCTGGGGCATGAGGTGCTGGCTGGAGGGTACAGGTGAGGCTGGGGCATGGAGGGTACAGTGCGGGATGGAAGAGCAGTGTGGAGTGGGTGCCGGCTCTCAGGTTGTGTGGTGACCGGCTGTGAATCACACTGGTGCTGGCAGTGGTGCCCGGAGGCAAGCAGAGGGCTGCAAACGGCCTGGGTTAGGCACTGGGTTTGGGCTGCAGTGGTACCAGCAGCCTGCCTAGATGTTTTGTGTGCAAAGTACTGGACTCTGGTGTAGAGCCTTGCATTCAGAGTGAACCACAAATCATGAAGCAGGAATAAGGGGCTGAGGCTGAAGCACTCTGGCTGAGGTCATTTCTCCAGGACTTGGGTTATCATTCCAGAGGGGAGGTCCCTTTGATATCTTCCCTAGGTCTCAGAAGCCGCAGAGGGAAAGGGAAGCCTTGTGATGGGAGACAAAGAGGCGGAAAGGGCCTACGTCCGTCATCTGGTGGAAACAAAATCCAAATGTGGGACTGGAATATCTCCTGCCACCAGTCAAACAAGAACTGAATGCTCGGGGACAGACACAAAGGGTCAACAGCAGTCCAGACCTTGCTTTCAAATACACCTTCTTTCAGCTCTGTCCCCAGTCCCCTTCCCTCAGTATCTCAGGACAGGAGGTCCCCCTCCAAGAAAGACTGGACCAGTCCAACCTGAGCAGTTTAGTGCCCACCTTGGATGGGTCCCAAGTCCTGCCTGTCTCTGCTTACCCATCACTCATCCAGCCCACCTACCCACCCATCCACCTATGCACGCATCATGCTTCCATCTGCACTGCCCACCCACCCCTGCAGCCCTCCACGGTGTGCCGCCCCTCCATTTACCCTTGATTCCGTCCATTCTCACTCACCTCCTCCCCATGTTCCCATCATCTACCCGCTTCCCCTCCCCTGCGAACCCACCCCAATCTCCAGTCACTCGTCCATTGACCATCCACCAACCTCCTGCCTGCCGCCTCCGTCTACACTCGTACTTCACCCACTCCTTCAGTGCCCATCCACCCACACACCTATGAGCCTAGCCCCTAACTGCCTTCTCTCCATTCATCTTCCGTAGGTCTCTCATCCATCATCCTCACCTATCCGCCCAGACGGCAGCCACTCCCCTGCTGCCGGAGAGACCAAAAGCAAGAGACCTAACTCTTGGTTTTCCTACAGCACGGGGCAGGCGCCGGCCCTCCTAGGTGTGCACACCGGGATTTCACCCGCCCCCCTCCCCGTTACCCCGCTCCCCTCCCCCACACCCCGCCCCCCGCTCGCGTTCCCCCTCTAATGTGTGATCTGGAAGCTCTATAAAGCCTGATGTAATCCGTAATGCAGTCTCTGGCTCCCGATTCGGGATCCAGTTTCAGAGAGCAAGAGATTGGGGAGCGCCGGCAGCCGGGCGGGGGAGCAGCTCTCCTCTCTCCTCCTCCTTCCCCTCGTCCTCGGCCTCCTCCTCCTCCCCGCGCCGCCCCGCCCCCGGCTCGGCTTGGCTCGCTCCCCCCCTCAGGAAGGGGAAAAAAGGCGAGAAGAGCGGGGCCGGCGCAAGGAGCGGAGCGGCGGCGCGGCCGGAGAGGGAGCGAGCGGCGGGCGCAGGCGGCGGCGGGCGCGGCGTTGGCGGCCCGAGGAGCAAGCGGAGCCGAGCGGGTGGCACTGGTGGCCGCACCGCGTCCTGGCGGGGCTCGGACCTGGCTCCCTGCATCTCCCGCAACGCGGGCATCCGGACCCTCCCGGCGCCTGGGGGCTCCAGCGGGCGGGGGTGGGGAGGGGCCTGCGCGCGCCTGCGGGTGCGCTCCAGGGGGCGTCGCGGCGAGGCCCGGAGTGGGCAGGGGGCGGCAGCCGAACGGGGAGCCCCCCTACCGGGCCGGCGCCTGGATCGGCCGCCGGCGACGCGAGTCACTCCGGAGGATTTGCAACTCGCCAGATCAAGTCTTCGCCTGCGGGGCCACGGCTGCTGGGGAAGGTAAGGACGGCTCTGGCGGGGGCTGGGGGCTTGGCGGTGGGGGCGCCGCTCGGGCAGGGGGGGGGGGGGGGGGGGCGCGCGCCTGGACTTCCCAACTTCGCCGTTTGGGGCTTCGCAGCTTCAAGCTTGGATCTTGGGAGTTTGGACCCCCCCCCCCAACCCCTGCTTCCTCGGGTGGCGGCGACGAAATCTGGCAGGTCCCGGCGCGCCTGCATTAGGCAGGCTGGGGAGGGGGCGACCCTGGACGTCGGAGAGGCTCCTCCACTCTGCTCTCCTTCCCTCACCATACACACGCGCACGCACCCCGCTCGGCACGGCTGGCAGGCTGGGGAAGGCGCCCCCTCCTCATGGCAGGCTCAGACCCGGGGTGGGCTGGAGAAGGCGTTCCCGCGGTGCCCCAGCACACGCAGACGTTGGCCGGGGTCTGAGGAGCCCACGCGGCCCTCTAGAGCCACACTCTGACTCGCGAAGACTCAGGAGAGATACCCTTAGTTGTCCCTCCGTCCTAATCATACCGAGGCTTCTCCAGACATGTTAGGGGCCTGAGGCATCCTCCCCCACGCACAGGGCCCGAGGCCGGGAGAGAAGCCCCCAGACGCCCCCTTCGCGGTCCTCTCTGTAGCCTCAGGGTTGGTGTCGAGACCTCGAGAGGCACCCCGCCCCCGCAATTCGGGCGGAGGGCTGCCCTGGTGCCCCACGGCTTCGCGAAATCGCGAACGCCCTGGCTCGTTCCCTCCTCATTTTTCTTTGCGCTCAGTCAGGCGGCAGAGCGGATAAGCCTCTCTGAACTTTGGGGTCGGCCCTGAACCCTCTCTGCGTGAGGCAAAGGCATCGGGCGCCCATCTCTCCTGGGTCCGCTCCCCCCCCACCCCCCAGGCAGAGGCCGCCAGCCCTCCGCTGCCGCTGCGCTCGCCAGGAGCCGCGCACCACTGCCTGGAGGAGCGAGCAGGGCTCCCGCCCCCTCTCGAGATGCGGCCAGGAACCCTCGCCCCTAGTACCCGTGGCCCCCCGGGCGGGGCAGAGAACACCGCCGGCCTCCAGAGGGCTCGTCGGAGGCCGCAGCGCTGAGCCCGGGTTCCTCCGCCTGCCCGCGCGGCTCCTGCTTGGTCACTCCCACGTAACCGAGCGGAGCGCCCAGCCTGGCACCCCAGATTTGGCCTGCTGGGCACCTTACCCTTTCCACTTTTATTTTGGGCCTCCAAGTTTTTTGGAGCTCACAGATCCGGGCTGGGGCCGGAACATCCCCAACCCACTACTCCTTAAGCACCCTTTCCGCGAGATCCCCATCACGTCCCATTCCCCCCGGGTCTGGGACGCAGATGCCTTAGCGGCAACTCCCAAGGAGTTGAAAGGCAAGAAGGCGTGTGGGTGGGCAGGGGCCGCGCACCCCGGCCCAGAGGAGCCGCTTGGCAGGCATTTGGTTAGAGTACAGGGAGGTCTGCATTTGCGCCGCACCCTGGGGACTCAAGGAGACCCTCCATGTCCTCCGCCATGGACCCAAATGCACGCCCACTCCGAAGGAGCGTCGCCGCAGCGGGAAAGCCACGGCCGCGCGGGCGGAGGCGGGTGGAGAAGGGGAGGGAGGGGTCTTTTCTGTATCTGGGAGGCGGTATTTGATGTTTGGGGTCTGAGAAAGCGAATATAACCTCCCAGAACCCTCAAACCTTCCATTCTTTTGCTACCCCCGCAGCCGAGAAGGCAGCGACCGAGGTCGAGGGGGAGGCGCTCCCTCCCAGACCGCGGGCGTCTGCGAAACTCTGCGCCCGGACGCCGGGGTGCCGCCAGGTCCGGCTTTGAGTACCCGAGCAAGGTCAAGCAAGCGAAGGAGGGGGCGGGGGCTCCCGGGCGCGCCCCCGCTCGCGCGGAGCCTGGGCCTGGAAAGGGGGTGTGGGTCGTCCGCGATCAGTTCCGCGCGCCTGCCACCAGCGTCAGGTCCCCGGAGGCGGACGTAGCGCGCATTCGGGGATCCCGGAGCTCCGGGCGCCCCGCGCCGGCCCTGCGATCTCTCTCTGCCGGCGTGCTCTGTGCGGTTTCCGACTTGTTGCGCCTGAATGTAGGGTGGGGAGACTAGCCGGGGAGCCTTGGAGCCTAGGCGGTGGGCCGAGCCCCAAGGCCAGCGGCTGCGCCAAAGCGGCGCGCGGCTGCGCAAGCGGGCGCTGCGCTGTGGGCGCGGGCCCGGAGTTTGCTGCCTCCGATCCGGGAGAAGGGCGCTTGTCCCCGCTGCGGTCCCGCGCGGGGGCGGAGAGGAGGCGATTAGCCTCTTTCTGCATCATGCCACACTCCTATAGATCCTTGGGCCGGGGAAGGGACGCGGCCAAGTTGCAGAGTCCTCCAAGTCCCTTCCTAGACCGCAGGTTCTGGCCCCTCTGGGGCCTCGGTGGCCGCGTCCGTGGTATGGGAACACCGACTGTGCTCTTGGAGCCCCTCCGGCCCTGATCTCTAGCGCTCATCCCGACATCCAGCATTCTAGGTCCGCAGCGTGCTGGGTCTGCGGCGTCTGGGCCGGCCGGGTTCCGAGGAGCCTCCGCGCCTGCGGACACAGCTGCGGGGTCGGGCAGGAGCGGGCCCCTGGAGGACTGGGCGAGTGGCAAGGCCTGAGTGGCTTTCCACGGTGCTCAGGTCTACTGGCCGACCCACCCGGTCTCGCTGCCCGGAGCAGGTCGGGGGTCCTGAGTCTGTTCCCCGGGGACTACGCAGGGCTCCAGGCCCATGCGTCCGACGCCGGGCTGCGGTGGCTGAGGGCGGAGGACCGGGCGCGCTGCCTCTGATAGCCGGGAGAGGGCGCCCGCGCCGCGTCCGCGCCAGCCTGCCCGCCCCTTCCGTCTCCTCCGCTATCCGTGGCGTTCTGGCCCCATCTTGGTTAGACCCCGGCCGCCCTCTCTAGTCCCTTGCTCGAGCCGCCAGCACCTGTGACGCACCTCGCCTCCCACTCGCTTCTCCCCAAACTCTCCTGGCCTCGGTCCGCAGTTCACAGGCATGAGTGCGCGTGTTCGTGCACGTGTACATGTGTGCACGCATGCACGTGCGTGTCCGTCCATCCGCCGGCTGCCTGGTGTGTGTGCAGGCATGCAGACTTCACACCCTGCGCCACAAGGCCAGATCGGAGCATCCCGTTTTATCATATCCTGTGCCACGCTCTTGCCCCTCAAGACCCTGATCCTGGAAGGTTTTCTTAACCCTCTCAGTCCCCGCAAACCCACTGGTCTTTGCTTTCCAGAACCCTGCCTCCCTGACTGCAGCTGGGCCATGGCAGAGCCCTGCTTTTTGGTAAGCACAGGGCTTGAGGTGCCCTTATGCACAGCCCGAAGGCACACAGAGGAAGCAGGCCTCACTAGCTGCTGGAAATACACTGGTGGGCAAAACCCGACTCCCTGAGGCTAGTGGGAAGGGGAAAGGAAAGGGGATGGGAGAAAAGACACCGGGAGATACTTCCAGGAAGGCTCCCAAGAGGAAGCAACAGCTAAACCAGAGCTCGTAGATTTGGGTGGAGGAGGGGGCGTAAAGGGTCAGAAGGTTCCAGACAGAGGGAACCGCTATAAAAAGGTCCTGGGGCATGTGAAAGCACACTGTGAGAAAGACAGGCATTGGAGGGCAGGGCAGAGGTTTCTGGGCCCGGGTGGCGGGTGTGGTGCTCTGCCCAGGAACCCAGAAGGCTCTGGGAGCAATGGGGAGGCAACCAGGTCTTAGTGTAGTTAACCTGGCCATACAGCATGTGAAGTCTGTGAGCCCGCACACACACATGCCAGAGAGATGCTGAGTGCTGCTTTGGGAAGCTGGGTCACTGGGAATGGGTCCAGAGGAAAAATGCACACCAAATTGTGGGGGCTGCCCGTACTCACATGTGCACACCCATCACAACTGGGTGGACTGCTCCTAGCCTGATGTGATCTTCCTGATGAGACCTCCCGCTCAGTGCACAGCATCAACACACACACAGTTCAAGTACAAATGCACGTCCCACAGAGGAAGACACGGGAGGCCAGTGTGCCGCTACCCTAACTGCCCATGTTAGGATATGGGTGTGGGCAGTGCACACACAGAGGCGCACACAGGTGCACAGCCCCTCTGCTCACGTGTCCGTCCACACACACAACACACATGCAGGGAGAGGTGTGGGCCCTGACTGCATGTTCCAGGGGACACATCCATGGATGTGCACATCCTGGGACGTGGCCCATTGCTGGCTCCATAAGTCCCTGGGTTGAAAGAGCAGGGAAGAGTCCAAGGGGGATGGATGTAGAGCTCTGCCAGGCAGCCAGGGAAGCAGTGGGGTTAGATCTCAGCGTTCAGATCTCAGTTCTCCTGGGACCTTGTTTTCCCTGTCTCCTGCCTCCAGGGCAAGGGGAGAAGCTACCTAAGGGAAACTGACCATCTGCCTAGGAGAGAGTGTCACCCGCTCCCATCCCCTTCCCCTTTCCTGTGGCCGCATTGTTATTCTCAGGAAGAGGGGTCAGTGCTGATGGGCTGGCCTGTGAAGGGAGCTTTGTCCATTGGACCCCCTCCTCCACCTGTGTCAGCCCCGCTGTGGCTTCCTGTTATCCTTCCAGAAAGCCAGGAGTCTCCACGAGCAGGACCACATGGTGTCCAACTCAGGAAGGGCTTGGACAAGTGCAGTGTCCTGTGTGCTCTCCCCTCTAGGAACCCTAGCCCTGCCCTGTGCTCACAAAACTGAACTCTCACTCTCCTCTACCCTCTCCTTTCCTGTACAGTTCTCTACCCAGCACAGATGTGCACACATCTCACACCCACCCACACCTGCCCTCTTTCCCCATCCTTAGGTCCAACACCAGCCTCCATCAGGCTCATTCTGAGCTCCCACCCAGTGGTCCCTACTGCCCCCTCTACACGCTCCCACCACAGCACATCCCATTGTCCCTGCCACCTCGTCCACCCTTTCACACTCCCTCTCCATTGCCACCTCCCTCAACACCACTCCTCTGTCCCCCGCCCATCTCCCTGCCCCTGGATGTCTGGCCATCTTGGGCGTGATCAGGGTTCTATGTGTCCTTCAAAGCTGCATGCATCTGCTTGGGGAGGCACACGCAGCTGGCAGAGTCCAGTAAGCCGGGAGGCAGGACTGACGCTGACATGAGACCAGACTGAGGTGGGGGGAGTTGCACCCACCTGGGAACCTGCCCCTGGATTGTATACCCAGCCCTGGGGTGCTTCTGGTGGTGCTGACTTGATCAGGATTTGGGCTTGGAGTGACAGGCTGAAGAAGGGCTGGGAGACAAGACCCCAGGGGGCTGGGTAGAGCTGCACAGAGTTAGCCCCAGACTGATTTTGACACACGTGGTGGTGTGAGGGTTTGGAGGGGGTCCTGCCCTCTAATGTCCTTGCCACCACCCTGAATTATGCCCCACCTTTCCCAGGCCCTGCACAGGCACCAGCCTGGAGATCACATGATGGGAATCTCACCCCCTTATTGTTGTCACAGTGACTTTCGACCAGTACCTCTGTGACTTACTTGCCTCTCTGTGGGGAACCTCTCAGGGGGCTATGGAGGGTGAGGCTTGGTAATGTCTTGTCCCTGGGCGGTGCTACAAACATGTTTTCTAAACTTGAATGGAGAGGCTGTCATTCAGGGATAGGGAGACAAGGCCTCTGCACTAGTGACCCTTTCTGTCCTCTTGGTACTCAGGTCCCCAGCCCCAGAGACCCTCCCCTCCCTGTGGGCCGCCCACCCTAATGCACATCACCACCCTTGCCTCTGCACACTGCAGATTTGTGTCACTTCACATACGCACACGGAGCACTTGCTCATATGCTACACTGTACAGTGTGTGTGTGTGTGCATGCGCTCAAACACACATGTGCACAGTGCCACAGCACATAATGATCAGAGACTGTGCACTCTTGCACACTGCCACATGTATACCAAGTGCACACACTTGCATATGTGCATACTCATAGCTCACACACTGCACATGTCCACATATTTACACACTCACCCTTGTGTGCTCACAACTCGCTCCAGATAACTCACACACACCTCTTGCACACTCGTGCACCACATGAATACACAGTCTCACACACACACACACACACACACACACACACCCTGGTCCCCTTGGCACTCGGTTGCTCACCCATAGAACACGCGCCCTTCTCTACACCTGTGCCTCTCCAGCAGCTGGGCCTGCAGCTGTCCCCCAGTGATCACCTTGTTGCTGAGGGAGACTCAGGGTGACCCCACCCATGGAACCTCAGTGTTTCTTGGGGGACACCATTAGTCTTACTCAGCTTCCAGTGCTAGCAGGGCAGGTGCTAGGAAGGAGCAGGCTCAGGCTCAGTCCCAGCCTCCTCCCATCCCTCCGCATGCCATGAACAGCCCTGCCCTCCAGTGACAGCTGTTGTATGAAGTGTCCACCCTCACTTTGGCCTCAGACATGTCCTGCAATATCCTGGGACCTGAGAGCATCAGAGCAGGAGACCCCAGGCTAGGGCATCTTTAGGGCCTGTAGGTGGTTTGGGTGATAGAACCCAGGAGAGGAGGAGGTGTAGTGAGGCATGGGCCTCCCAGCCCCTTTGGATCCTGGCTGTGACCTTGACCACATGGGTGGCATTGAGGGACATGAGAAATGGCAGCTGCCTCCTCCCCAGGAGGGCACCTGGGGGCTCTGCAGCCCCTCTGGCTTCAGCCTCCATGTCCGTGTCAGCGGTGACCACTGCAGTGCCTCTGTGGGCAGGGGATGGATAGTGCCAACACCATGGCAGGGCATGGGGCAGCCTGGAACAGAGCCTGGCCAGCATGGTTCCTCTTGCTACACCTCAGAGTGCCCCATGTTCTGTGACTGTCCTCTGGCAGCTCAGCCTGGTCTCCAGCCACATTCCTTGGGTGGCCTCTGTGCCCAGGCAGGCTGTGAGCAGAGGAGGTGGCTAGCTACGGGGCTGGACCTGGCAGATTGTGGTAGGCCTCCACACCTGTCTGGGGGCCCCCAGCATCCTGCATCATGGGGATGGCTGTCTGAAAGACCTGCCTCTGCTGTAGATGGAATGTGACCAGGATGCTTAAAGCAGGTCTGGCTGCCCTGGGGCCTCGATGGCAGAGGCTGAAGTGGAGCAGACGGGTCAGGAGGCTGTGAGCATGGAGGCAGCTCTCTGAGCACCCCCTCTTAGCTTGGTGCCTCTGAGGGAGAACTGTCTTGGACTCTCAGCTCCCCTTGTGACTCTGAACGCCAGATACACGCAGGTTGCCCTGGGCCATGTCAGAGACCCCACCATTGCCCCACTGGTAAGTGGTGGACTATCTCTGCCTATTTCGCTGGGGGAGGCCTGGGAGGGCCCCTGGAGGGCCATGGGCACCTTGAGCAGGGAGGTCCATTTG
The DNA here is from genome assembly GCA_004363535.1 of Dasyprocta punctata. Classification (NCBI taxonomy): domain Eukaryota; kingdom Metazoa; phylum Chordata; class Mammalia; order Rodentia; family Dasyproctidae; genus Dasyprocta; species Dasyprocta punctata. The sequence continues at coordinate 4,650 of RJWM01016100.1, read as the reverse complement.
CCTGGGCAGTCCTCAGCGCCAAGGGTATCCGCCCCTCCCCCAGCACAGCCTCTTCTCAGGACACAGGCGGGCACTGTTCAGAGGCTGAGGACTACAGAGTGCCTTTTGTGGCTGGTGTCTGGGGATGCCATTGGCAGCCTGGGGTGGGTGGGGAAGGGATGCAACGGCCTGGGCCTGGGGTCAGTCTGTTGGTGTGAACTAGACCAGGACAGGGATGCTGCAAGGTTTTGGGAAGAGAACAGGACATACTGACTTGGGGAAAGACTCAGGGAGAAGCACCTCTGAGAGCATCCCATCACCCTCTGTAGTACAGAGGAGAAACTGAGGCACAGGGCTTGACTGAAACCCAGTTGTGATTGTGAAACTGATGCACGCGTGGTTTGCATGAATGGACAAGACCCTGGGATGATGGTGGAGCTGGCTGTGGCATCCTTCGTCTGAGGGGATATCAGGTGAGGGATGGACCCCTCCAGCCAGATGGAGTGAGACTGAGACTGAGGGTGGGCTTCATGTGAGCTCTCAAACCAGGCTGGGCCTGCAGGTGGCACGCTAGAAGCCCTGATCACCAGTGCCCGCTTTCTCCTCCCAAGACTCAGCTCTTCGTACCGGTCTAGTGTGGCCTCCCAGGCCCTCCATCTTATTCTTGGGTCCTCCACCTTGTTGTCCATACTCAGAGACCTGCCACACCCCAAGGCCATCTTGTGGGCTTGAACAGGATGTCCTGCTCCACGGAAGCTGGCCCGTGCCCTCTGGACAGAAGGGATGGGGGACTAGATTCTCGAAGGGCTTCCTGGCAGCAAGGGCAGTTTGACCTTGGAGAAGATGCCAGAGAGCCAGGGACCTGTGGAGGCTTTGCTGCTAATTGGTCACTGTCCTTGGGAACTGGAGGAGGCAGAGGGTCAGAAAACCAGAAGTTACCCAGTCCTGGATATGGAGACCCAGTTGCTAGAAGGACAGCCTGTGGTTTGGGGAACTGAGGCAGTCATCCATTTCACAGCCAAGAGGGCCTGTGATGACCTCGTACCCTAGTTAGATGTGAATGCTCAGCCAGAGAAGCCTCCAGGGTCCCCCTGGAACCCCAGCACGGCCTATGACCTCTTTCAGATTATCGCTGTGGCCCCAAATCTCTGAGAGCTCCGTGCTGCAGTGGAGGCCTGAGAAGGACAGGTTCAGGTGTCAGCCAGGCTGGGCTGGTAAAGGACAGGCTAAGCTGCGTCTCCATTTTCAGGGCCCCTGGCTGATTCCCAGAGCATCCCTAGCCCTTATGCTGACATGTACTGCTAGGGAAACCAGCTGCTCTTGAAGGACAGGCCCTGGATGAAGGGGTGTGGCGGAACTCCGAGTCTGCCTCGTCCAACCTTCTCAGCCAGGGGGCTTATGCACTGCTTGTGGCAGAGGAGAGGGGGCCCAGCCTGGGGGAGCAGGACAGAGGGCCTGCTATGTGCACGTGATAGTAGCCACAGCTGGGGTCTCACTAAACTCCCTATCCTCCTTTCCCAATCCAGTAAGTGTGATGCTGCACCTGGATTCTCCTCCTGCTCCTTGACTTTGTATAAACCCACACACATGCGTGCACATGCACTCTTGCACACACATGCACAGACATGTGTAGACACTCATGTACAGGTGCACAAATGCACATGTGTCTGATCCTTCTCTTCCCCAATCTCCCCACATGTCCACCGGACGTCCTCTGTGACCCTCTGCCCCACTAATGGAGACTCCTGCTCTCTTGCCGTCCCTGTCCCCTGCAGTCATAAGGACCCCTAGTGCAGCTCAGATGGGTCCTGACTCCCCCTCGCCCTTGGGACTCTGCTCAGGCGCCATCCTTCTAAGACACTGGCCTTTGCTGCCTGACCCTGTCTTTGCTCCTTCTGCCTGAGCTGTGAGCTGGTTCAGTAGCCACATGACCTGGACTGTAAAGCCTGGCTTAGGCCTGGTGTGGGGACAGAGGAGTCCCATGAGAGATCGCCTGTGTGCCCCCAGCTCTCTTCCTGCATTGGGTTGAGAAGGCTATGGAGGGTCTCATGAGGGGCCAGGCAAGTAGAAGTAAAGGGATCCTCACTGCTGAGGGCGGGGCAAAAGCTAGGTGTGGGCAGGTGGGGGCCAGAGCCACCTGCACCCATGGCCTGGACCACCTGCCCAGCCCTGCCCTGTGACTCAGCTAGAAAGGGTAGGGCCAGACCATTATGTGGTTCTCAAGCTTATGTTGCCAGGGATAGCCTTTGGTCCATCCTTCCCAAGGGCTCGGACATGGGGCAATTCAAATCTACAGTGTTCTAGATGATACCAGAACACGAAACTGGCCAAGCTCTACTGTGTTTCCTCCCCATCCTGACTCCCTAGTGCGATGTGAGACCCCCCACCCACCCACACACACACACACGGGAACTCCAGGGCTTACAGGAGCCATGTTTGAGAACACTTTGGATGGTGTTGTGGGTCTGGGCTTCAGGGTACAGTTGCCTGAACCTAACCTATCCCTTACTCTGTCACCCTCACTGTGACCTCCATCGTCCTTAGTGTCCTGGCCAAAAATGTCTCCTCCGCATCCCCCACCTGGCTGTCTCTGGGGCCTGTCCTTCTGCTTTCTCTCACAGACCACTCTTGGCCCCTGTCCCATCCCATGGGGAAGCCCCAGACCTGCCAGGAGGTCACTCTATGGGCGTCGCCCTGCTGCTGGCCTTGGCTTCTGCCCCTGCCTGCTTCCCTACTGCGGGCCTCGCACTCCTGACAGGTGTCCAGGGAGGGAGTGGCCTGTGCTGTGAAGGCTGGCTAGCTCCTGTGGGTGCTGGGATGATGGCAGGTAATGACACTCTGGCTCTTTTGTGGACATTTGTATGATGGAGCTGCTACCTCGAAGAGATAGTCCTGACACAGGCAGTGTTCCTCATCACGAAATGGGGTCCCCTCTCCCTCCAGGAGCCACGATGGCTCTTTGCACTTATTCTCCAAGCCAGCCTCTGAGGACTGCACAGACCCCTGGCACCCAGCACCGCAAGTACCATTTTCTGATGGGTGACAGTGGCCCTGAAGGACATGTACTTTCTAGCTCTGCACCTGCTCCAGCCCAGGCTCCCAAAACCAGAACTTTCCATGGGAGGCTAAGCGGGGAGGGCTCAGTGCTTTCATCTTGGCCTGTGCAGGCTGATCTGGGGAGGTGGTGCGTTTCATGGTAGCCCTGTCTGAGGGTCAGGGTGAACAGAATTGCATAGGCCTCCTTGGCATGATGAGTGGGGGTGGGGTAGATTGAGGCTGGCTGGCCTATGGGGGTATCAGTGGTGTGGGCGGGCAGTGAGGAACTAGGCTGGGTATTTCCACTGGCTTTGCCCAGATTCCCTAGGGGCAAACCAGAGCTGACCCCTGGTTCTCCCCAGGACATTAGTGGGAGTTAACCTGAGGTGGTGCTGCAGTGTGGGGCTGCTTGTCAGACCCAACTTAGGAGTGAGGTTAAGCTGGGGCTGAGGCTCCTCCTATCATCAGGACCAATGGAATGTGTTGCTACCAGCGCCACTGCCAAGACAAGGCTGGCTGTGGGATCCTGGCTGCCACCTCTCGGCTCCATGAGCGGGGAGGTCAGCCAGGGCAGGCGAGCTGTGAGATGCTGGGTCCAAGGCCACCCTGGAGGATGTCTGGGGTCGGAACTGGGGAGGGTGAGGGGTTCAGGAGGTGGGGAACATGGACAGTGCTGCCCTGGTATGCTGGGAGGTGTCAAGATGAGACACTGGTGATACAGGTTTGGCTTTCTTGAGGGCCACAGGACAGGAGGTGCACTTGGCTGGCCATATCATTCTCAACTACTTCCCTGCCCTGCCAGGGCCACTTCTGCATCAGAGTGGTTCTGCTTTTCCTGGCCCGCTCTTACCCCTTGGCGAAAGCATGGATGATCTCACCCATTTTACAGACGAACTACCTGAGTCTCTGTGGGAAGGGCTTGCCCAGTGAGTGATGGGGAATCAAAGCTTTTGGTTCTGCCTAGGAGGCCTAGGATGCCAGAAGGGGATGCAGACCCACTGGCCCAGCAGAGGGCTGCTCCATCCCCTGTGAGCAGGTGGCTGGCATGTGCGGGGTCTGGTGGGGAAGGAGACTGGCTGGAACTTCCCTCCCTCCCCACTGCTCAGTTGCTGGTGGAACAGAGGATCTGGCCAAAGGCTTAAGGACCATGGGGAAACTGAGGTCTGGAGGCAGAAACTTGCCAAGGTCCACAGAAAAGTCAGTCCAGCATGAGCAGTGCCCAGCTGGATGAGCTCTGGCTGGATCTGTGTGTCCTGCTCACAAGTGTCTGGGGTCAGCCAGGGCCCTCTTTTGGGGCTGAGGTGCTCCCCACTGGTACCAGTTTAGGGTCAGTCCGGGGTTCAGGTCTGAGTCCCACTTACTGTGATCTTGGGGAAGCCACTTTTGCCCTGTGCTTGGTTCTTCATCATGAAATAGGCTCACTATGCATTCTCAAAGAGGTAGGGCTGGGCAAGGTGGCTCCATTGCACCTCTGTCCTTCCCCAGGACCTGTGCCAGGAGCTGAAGGACATGAGCGACAGGTGGGAGGGCGAGGAAGGGGCAGGAGCCACAGGGTCCAGCTTCAGGGGGCAGGCAATGGGTGGTGTCAGGTAGTCGCAGCAGGCACTCCGTCTGAGCCCTTCACCGTCTCCTGCC
>RJWM01016099.1:0-46233 GCA_004363535.1 Dasyprocta punctata | reverse complement strand
ATCCATCACACAGGATTTATCGAGCACCTACTACGAGTCAGGTGCAGAGATTACAGACACAACGAGAAATCCTCTGGGCAGAATTTACAGCGCTGGCCCCACAGCGGCTCTAGGAAAGCCAGCCCCAATTCCATTTTGTGATTGCTTGTTTTTGTCTTAATCCTACCTTAAAGGCTGCTTTTGAGTGCTTGGCCTCATAAATTAAGGAGTGTTCATTAACAGGACTAATAAACCCTGCTTAAGCTAATTAGGGACGCTCCTGGAACCGGATTACTTCTAAACAAACATGTACACAAGTCCATGACCAAGAAACACAAGGCGCAGGTGGGTACAGCATTCAAAACAGAAGCCGGAGGGCACAGCCCGTGACTCTGAGGCCTTTTATCCCACACGTGCTTGCTGAATGGCATCAGAATGCACAGTGCTTCAAAAATGAGGTTTGTGATACACTGTGATGACACAGTTTATCTTGTCCCAACACCACCCAGGGCACAGCCCGGAGACTGGGGCTGCAGAGTTGTCACAGAGCAGCAGGTTCTGCCCGCACCCAGCTTTAGCGGACCCCGGAGGGTGGGTGTGGGCACCTCACTGTCCCTTCCGGGGTGAGGGCCAGTGGGTTGCTGGGAATGAACTGTCTGGGGCCTGGTCCTCTTCTTCATTCTAAGGCCAGTTTAAGGTACCTGGTGACAGTTCAGGGTCACAGAGTCTGCAGAGAGCACTGCTGGAAAACACAGCTGCTGACGCCCACTGGATTTGTGGTCCAGCTCTGCTGGCTCTGGGCTGTGTGCACCTGGGACAAGAGGCCTCGGTGATTTCCTCTGAGAAGTGGGGACAGCAGTGCACGGGGTTGTTATGGAGTTTAACTAAGACGTGGTCACAAGGGGCTCAGCGCTAGTCTGGCACTGAGCTCATAAGAAGTTAGCTACTGCTCCTCTTCCTGTCACGGGAACCACATCAGCTGAAGAGCCACACACAGAAAAGCTCCGTGGTGGAGAGGGGATGACAGGCAGGTCTGCGGTCTGTTGTTCTCCTCCTCCCTCTCCTCCTCCCTGGACAGGCCCAGGTGGCCCGAACGCGTTCCTTCGTGCTTGTTTGTATTTCTGGATTTTCTTCCAATTTGGGGTCAATTGATTCCCGTCAGAAACAAATGCCTGTTACCATTTCCTCCTGCATGTTTATTTAGGAAAAAAAATCAATTGCCGTGTTCAATATCATCAAATCTATTTGCTCCCTGGAAGTCTCCCGTGCTGACAAGAATGGTTCGCTCCACTCCCCCCTTCCCCGAGCCTGCCTGCCTTTCTCTTCTGCCTGGGGGACACTGATTTTGGGGAGTGTGGGCCACCAGTCGGCACACCCAGTTCTCAGGTCCGCATGAGTCTGCAGTGCTGCGCGCGCGGGCGTCTTGCCCTGCTGCAAAGTCACCTGACCCGGGGGAAGATGCGCCTGGTCCCTCGCCTTTTCTTCCTCCTGGGCCTGAAAAGGCTGTTTTGGAAAAGGCAGAGAATAGACTGTGATCCCCCAAAAGGGAAGATCTGATCCCCCCAAGGGAAATGCTGATTCTGGCCAATGGGCTGGAAGAAGGGACACAAACGGGGGGGCTGTGGCGCTGTGGAGGTGAGTGGTGGCAGAAGTGTCCAGGCAGCGCTCGGCGTGGCCTGGCCCGGAGGGGCCGTGGATGCTGGGAAGCTGGTGTATTCATCAGCAGACAGGTGTCAGTGCAACGCTCTCCTCAGACATGACAGTCAGCAGCGGGAACCCTAGGATGTGCCACAGCAGGGCCGCCTGAAGGTTAGGCCAGGGAGGGCAGAGGGCAGTGGCAGCTGATCCCCCACGGCCCTCACGACCTTCTGCATGGATCTGGTGGGGCCTGGAGCTCCCCTGTGCAGCCCATAGCCCTGGGATCCACAGCTAGACAATGCCTCCAGGCCTGTCAGGCTGGGGAAGCCGCGAGTGGGTCCTGCTGGGGTGGAGATGGGGTGCTGTGGCCACGTCCCCAGGCTCCGGCCTCCTGTTGCACCCTTGGGTTCGCTGTGAGCTCGCAGGCTTCCAGCATATCCACCCTGCCAGCTGCTGTGTGTCTCAAAGTCAACCAGAGGCTGGGGTGTGGGTGCCCCGGCTCCAGGATCTGGGCTCGGATTAGGCCAGGCCCCTCCGTCATTACCTAGCATCTACTGACACACCCCGTGCCCAGCCCCGGGCAGCAGGCTAAGAACAGCACGGTGCTTCTGGTGCAGGGCATGATGGGTGCCCGCAGGGCGAGGGAAGCCCAGCAGGGCAGGTGTTACAGAAGGGGCAAACCAGGCAGGAAGGAGGCACAGAAGAAAGCAAGAGGGCGCCAGTAGGGGGCAGTGTGGAACAAGGGCGGGCGGGGAGGGCCGTAGAAGCAGCTGGCACCCCACCCCCACCCCAGGCCCTGGGGCAAGCTCGAGAGCCCAGGCAGGAGGCCAGGCCCTGCAGCTGACCAACCCAACTTCCTGTGTCCTTTCCCTCACTCCCTCCCTTTCTCTCCCTTCTTTTTCCTTCTTTCCTTCCTTCTTTTCCTTCTTTTCCTTCTCTTTTCCTCTCTCTCTCGCTCTCTCTCTATCACAGCGATGGGGATGAAACCCACAGACGGCCTCCCTAATGCTTGGTAAGTGCTGTACTATTGACTTACTTCCATCCCCAGCTGTTTTCAAAATTTTTAAATTTTGAGACAGAGCCTTGCTAAATTGCCTGGCTTAACCCCGAACTTGCAGGTCTTGTGTTTCAGCCCCCTGAGTGGCTGGGATTACGGGAGCGAGGCACCGCACCCCCAGTGGGGGCTGGCTTTTCCTTTTCTGAGGTCCTCCTTGTGCCTGGGGTCCTGAGTGATGGAGGAGTTCCTGGAAGGGGATCTTAAATCTTCCGGAGAGGAAGAGGACCTTGCCTACACTCAAACCGCTGCGCGATCTGCTCGGTATTACTGAGCTCCTATAGTGCTTGGTTTGCACCTCTGGGTCTGCGGAGACGCCCTGTGGAGCCTGAAGTCTGGCCTCCCTCCCTGAGAAGCCCTCGGATGCTTCTGTCCAGCAGGGCTGCCCTCTGGGCATCTCCCTGCCCTTACTTCCTCCTCTGTCACCCGAATCCCACAGAGCTGGTGGCTCCTGGCAGAGAATCTTCCAGAGGCAGAGAGAACGTCCCAGACGCAACTTTCCTCCCACTGACAGGACTTCATTTCCAGCCAGGATGGCATCTTCCTAGGGAGTCTTTACCAAGTCCTCCAGTGTCGGGGACACCACCCAGGGCCTCCTGCATGCTGGGCAAGACCCATCCCACTGAGCTATCTGTCTACCCTTCTGGTTTTAGGTTCTCTCGTGATACCCCTGCTTTCACTGTGGGCTCAGACAGGAGCCTTCACACCTGGTCTTTACCCACAAAGCACCGATGAGCATGAAGAAAGAGAAATCAATCAATCATCCATCATCTGTCTCCCAGAGTTGGCAGCAGTCAACACACTACAGGGCACAGGGGTCACGGCGCTCAGGAGCCGCTCCACCTGCTGCCTCCTTCTTGCCCTTCTCAGGTTCCACTCAATTTGGGCAAGACAGTATCAACATGCAGGGGTCAGGGCTCCCCATCTCTCCGGGGTCATCCCTGCCCACCCGCCCAGCCGCTCACTCAGGTGACTGCAACAGGTGGGGTGTGAGCCGGGCGTGGTGGCACGTGCCTTTAATCCTAGCACTCGGGAGGCTGAGGCAGGAGGATCATTGTGAGTTCAAGACCAGCCTGGGCTACAAAGTGAGTTCAAGGCCAGCCTGAACTTCATAGTGAGACCCCGTCTCAAAAAATAGTGCTGGGGATTTAGCTTAGTGTTATAACCACCTGCCTGACAGGCGTGAGGTTGTGAGTTCAATTCCTGGTACAAAAATAAATAAATAAATTTAAAAAAAAGGAGATGGGGTGTAGAGGGAGGAGCTCTCAGCAGCAGTGACCCCTGGAGCATGCTCTGGCCTCGGTCTTTGCACTGACCAGGCCCGTCCTCTATCTGCAGTGCTCTTTACCATGCCGCCACATAGCCCACAGCCTCACTTCTCACGTGGTCTGCACTCGAAACCCCCAGCTCCATCACGCTCTGTGCCTTGACCTTGTTGGGAGAGGACGGTTTGGGGAGGAGGGGTCTGGTCTCTCAGGACGAGGGTAGGTCCAGTCTTAGCCTTGGCTTCGTGGAGGGCCGTGGCTGGCCTGGGCTGACGCCCCAAGGGTACTGAGATGGGAGACCCTCAGAGTGGATCCCTGAGCCAGTGCCCGCTTCCCATTGCCGGGGCCTCTGTGGCCCAGCCTGGGGTGAGGGACTCGGAGTGCAGTCCGGCTGGTGTCCACCTGGATGGATTCAGAGGTGGTGTGGCTTTTCCAGGGAGAAGGCAGATAATTCATTATAACCGGGAGTCGACACCTTGAATAAGGCTCAGCAAGGGCTGTTCCGTGACAGAGCAGGACTGACAGTTTGCATGACCAAGGTTTCCACTGTGGTACCTCAGTACTTAGTTCTGGGAGGTGCGCCGAGTACCCAAACCTACAAGGACTGAACACGTCATTTGGCTGGAAGGGGTGGCCAATCCTGAGGCTACCAAGAGTGACGAGGCCTGCCCGGCACGTTGAGTACCAAGCAAAGGACAGGTACTGGGACAGCATTTTCACTTCAAAGTGCATCAAGAACAAAATTTGCCAAGTTTCAAAGCTGTCGAGTACCAAGGTGTGACCGTACTCACACGCTCAGAAAGTCACTCGAGCATTTCCTCTGTGTGTTGGTGGTTTCCAGGTAAAGGGAGCTCTGTGTTGTCAAAATAAAGAGATTTGTTTATTCTTTTGTCTCTCTGGGGACCTGGGCCAGGTCCAGGCTCATGACTGAACTTGAGGGACTCGAGGAAGCCCTTCCCGCGCCCACAGCTCTCTGAGCTCTGAGCCCGGCTGGCGCTCGTGGGTTCCTCTTCCTCCTCTTTCCCTTTCTTCAGGTCCACCCTGCCTGTGGTCAGACAGCCCTGTCCATGCATGCTGCCCACCCCCATCTGTGTGGTCCAGAATGTCTTAGATACCGCTCACCTCCCCCTCAGTGTGGATTCTGCCAAACATTCCTGATCAGAGGACCTAGGGGGCACACAGCATGTGGGAGGTGACCCCAAGAAGTGCTGGAAAGCGCAGGAAGAGTGACTGGAAAGGGAGAAAGGTCACTAAAGGGTACAACAGGGGAAGGCACCACTGGTATCCAGGGCTCAGTCCCCCTGGGGACCTCAGACAGGGTGCAGAACACACCTTGGAAGTGAGCCACTGGAATGCGGGCAGCGGGGGCATTTTTCTACCCACTGCCACCCCTATGGGTTGAGTCTTGCTGCAGGTGGGTGGGTGGGGGGACTGGCCATCGCCGGTCAGCACCTCTGAGCCCCTCACAGGAGAACTGAGCATATTCTCGAGGCTGGAAATAACATGCAGGTGGCTGAGATAGGTTGCTGCCGGCGACAGTTATGGGGAATCATCTGCCTGAGCTGCAGGGACCTCGGGGGTAGATGAGGGGACTCTGGTGTCTGCCACCTCTCTTCAGTGGGGCCGCAGGCTCTGGGGAGGCGGGCACGGGAATGGCCAGTTACCTGCGAAGCAGTGCACAGTTCAGGGCTTGCTGAATGAGCTGACGGGTGACTAGGGCTGGGGACCAGGGAAGACGGTCTCACGAGGCAGCTAGGGTGACGGGGCCACCCCATACTGTCCTTGCCTGGGGCCCTGGGGAGAGACTGACCTCTGGGCGGCTGTGGCTTCCTGACACCAGCACAGCTAAAGACAACATCATGAAGCTGGGCCGAGGAGCCCTGGCCGGGGACTCAGGAGACCACCTGACTTTGGCTGTGAGCTGGTCCCACGGCTCTTATCACCTCACGGGGTCACAACACAAAAGGAAATGTGAGTGGACTCAGCAAGCCCGTGTGGCCGGCTGGGCGGGGGGAGGTGAGCTCCATGCCCTGAGTGAGCAGAGGTGTGGCTTGTTTGTCTTTGTCCCCTTGGCCGTGGGGCCTGGGCCAGGGTGGCAACTAGGGATCCACAGAAGAGGGAAGATGTTTTCCCATTCCCTCTCAGCGTGGGAGGCCCGAGCCCTGACCGGCCGCAGGCCACCGTCCAGCTGGCCTGGGTGCCCTCCACACAGCAGGACCTGCCTGGCTCCGGCCTTGGGCTCCTGCCAGCATGCGTGCGGGGCTCCTGCTCGCCAACCAGGCCTGCTTTGGCAGATAAAATATCGATCGGCCTGCTGAGAAGCCAGGAGTGTGATCCTATTTTCATGTCAGAACTTGGTAATGAACTACATTTATCAAGCCCGTTCTCCATAAGAAAGGTCAGTCGCGGATCTGGCTAAGTTGTTATGACACCTCATTAATCTAGTTCCCTCAATAATTGTCCCTCTTTGAAGATTCTAACGCTACCCCATCCCGGCCGCAGCCCCTCCGTGCCGAGGGAGATGGCCGGAGCCAGCACGCAGGCACAGCCGCGTTTAATTCTTGAGTCGGGGAGACAGGAGGCAGGGTGCTGCCTCTGGAATGAAGTGGCCCTCAAAGGCACCCTTTCTATTGCAAAACAAAGGAAAGCAAGGGAATGCTCCACCTGCCACGTGGCCCCGGCCACGTCCACCCCAGAGGGAGCATCTTCACTGTGCGCAGGCCCAGGTCCAGGCCTGGCGGTGGGTGGGGCTGGAGGACCCCAACGGCAAGGGGAGCGGTGTGAGGTTCCGTGTGGACAGCCCGGATGGGCGGTGGGAAGCCTGGGGTCTAAGGCGGAGCCAGATGGGGACCTGACAGTGGCAGGGCAGACAGGGGGCTTCTCGGGCTGCTTCCTCTTCCCCCTCAGCCATTTCTTCGCCAAGCCCTTCGGCCTCCCTCTGCGGCTCCCTCCCCAGCATTCCTGTCTGAAGCGGCCCCGTCTCCCCTCGCTGCCCGCTGCCTGTCCCCGAGTGCATGCAGTGTGCGTGAAATGTCCGTGGACTATTGGGCCATGGAATCATTGGTGGTGGTGGGGCAGGTGGGCTTGGAGAGTGGCTGCAACCCTAACCGGAAGAGAGGACGGCCCCAGCCACCCTGAGCCACAGTGATGCGGGCTTGGAACTCGGGAGCGGCTAAGGCCCTTGTCACCCATCAGGCGGCTCCCTGGGTGCGGTGCAGGTGCAGGGGACAACTCCTCAGAGGTCCATGTGGCCTTGCTCGCTGATGCTTCAGTCTCGCTGGGTTTGCAAAGGAAGGGTCCTGCCCTCTGGTCTTGCTGTGGCTGCCAGCACAGCCCAGGATAGCTCAACACAGAGGCCAGGCTGTGGGTTTGCTCCTCAAAGGGCAGCCCACCCAGGGGTGCATGTGGCCACATCCCGGCTTCAGGAAAGGCCTGATCCTTTGCCTGGGCGTTGCTCAGTAAAAAGGACAAAGCTGCCCTAGGGACCCTCTGTGCTTGGGGAGGGCGTGACACGCAGGTGGAATGTGAGGAGGGAGGAGCTCCGGGGGACGCCCTCCTGGGGGACACAGATAACATCGCCTTAGAGCTCACGTGCCATCCCTAACAGGGACAGGGTGGGCCAGGGGCAGGGCGAGGGGAAGAGAAGACGGGCTGGGGTTGATGCTACTTCCAATTCATGAACGGATCAGCCCTTTGGAAACCATGCAGGAGCCAGTCATATGCTCAGACCACACACAGTGGCCTCCAGCCTTCTCCAACCCAGGGGTGGCCCTGCTCCTGGCAGAAAGGCCTGGGACCAGAGCTCGGCTCCTCAGGACCACACCTGGGAGAAGCCCCACAGGTCCAGGGGAGAGAAGGATGGGCTCCTCCTCTCGGTTGTCCTTGGGTCCCCCTCAATATTAGTGGCACTGGTCTCCACATTCTCTAGCTAGCCTGACAAATATCACATACCACCCTGACAAAGCTGCGATCTTTACCACGGAAGCAAAAGAGGGTGTAACCGTCTGGCACTGGCGTTACAGCTGAACATGCCTGTGTTACCCGGGCCTCAGTTGCGATGTGCCATCCTGAGGTCTATTTTGAAACTGCTAAGCTGTGCAGAGAGCAAGCAGTGTTTTACACCCAGATCTAATTTATGAGTTGCCGTAACTTTGTTGGAGTTTAGCTTAAGAGGAACAGATGCTTAACTTGATGTAAATTCATGCACATTAACAATCCTTCAGCTGCCATTTCTGGGAAAATTCAATTAACAATAAATGCCAAAACCAATGGGCTTATCTTTTGGATACGTTTTAGCTAATACCACGTAGATCCACCAACTATGTTGATGGAGCCACAAAATTCTGGAAGTACCGGAGATCGTGAAACACCTATGATCCAGTCTTCCCACAATCCCTGAATACACACGCACGGACAGCTGGCTGGTGACCCCAGCTGGCCAGCCCCTGGGACTGCTGGCTTCTTCAGCCTTTAAGGTCTTCCCAGACCGGCTCCACCGACATCCTGCTACCTGCCAGCAAGCTGCCCACAGAGTGTGTCCCCTTGTGAAAGGCCTTCTCCTCAAATTGGAATGGCCATGGCTCAGCTCCATGGAACCATTGCCCTTCCAATCACACAGGCTTTCAGGAGCTTCTGTCCCGTCTCGCCGAGACTCCACTTCCTGAGGAAAGGACTGTGCCCTGTCTCTGCATCTGTCTGGTGAGTGTCACCACTCTTGGAGCACATGGCCACAGAGGCCCATGGCAGCCACCTGTCTACCAGGTGCCACTGGCTGCCCACAGGCCTGGAAGAGCTGGGCGGCCACCTGCCTGTTCCATCCTCAGAGCTCTGCCCTGGTCACCTCCTCACTCACTGGTGCCAACACCAGAACAAGCAGACAGATGAGAGGACTGAGGCCCAGACCGCAGGGCTGACTGATGGCAGAACCAGGATTTGAACCCTGGTCTGTGACCCCACTCCATGTTCTGACATGACACGGAGGCCTCCCCAAAACGGAAGAGGGACCTGTTTACCTGACTTCCCCTAGAGGAGCCGCAGGCAGGTGCAGCTGGTGAAGTGTGAAAGCTTGTAAGGGAGCTGACAGGGTTGGGGGAAGTAGGCGGTGAAGAGCCCTTCCACAGGGTCTCTACGTTTGGTCTTTCAGAATCACTTGAACTCCCTTTAAAAATGCAAAGTCTCAGTCAGTTGCGGTGGTGCATGACTTTAACTCCAGCTACGAGGGGGACTGAGGCGGGAGGATCACAAGTCCCAGGCTAGCAGGGGAAATCTGGCCAGATGCCCTGTCTTGAAAGAAATTAAAATAGGGCTGGGGATGTAGCTCAGTTGTAGAGTACTTCATTAAAACGAGTGAGGCCTTGTATTCAGTTGCCAGTAACACACACACACACACACACAAACACACACACATGCACACTCTCTCTGCGTCTTACCTCCAAGTCCCTGGTGATCGTGTACAAGGACAGCCCACTGACTGCCCCCTGACCACACTTGGAAACACAGCCTTTGTGATCAGACATGCTCATCTGGCCCTGACAGGGTCACACGGCTTGAGAGTGGCCTCGCTCCCAGGGAGGGTCTGAAGGGGCCACTCGCCAGGTATCGGTAAGGAAGAGAGCCTGGACACACAGCCAGCCGGCTGCCCCAGGCGAGACCCAGAGACAGAGCCGAGAGCTCCTTTAGACACCCCAGCCCCCGCCCCTGCGCAGCCGGGAAGGTGACAGTCCCTCTGCCTGACAGCATGGGGGGCAGTGAGAGGACGACATGGACATAAGACTGGACTGTTTTCTCATCTGGAGCTGTCAGTTGTCACAGGGATGCTGGGTTTGTGGCTGGAAGGGCTGGTTCCTTCAAAGGTCCTGTGCTGGCATTTGTCCATGCCATGCTCCAGGGCCAGGTCTGGGACAGGTGGGCACTCTGGCAGCCAAGGGTGGCCAAGAGAAATCAAATGGCAGCATCCTCTCAGACATGGCTGGGTCCCACTGCGTGGAGCTCTCTCCCTCTCCCGGGACTCCAAAGGGGCAGCATGAGGCTGGCCAGCTGTCCTTGGTCCGTTTCCCTGGAGAGCCACATTCGAGATCCCAGCTGCTTTTGAATTCCCTGGGTTGAAGGTACAAAGCCCACTTTGGGACCACAAACGGAGTCTGCACATCAAAGTCCCTGCGGGAACTTCAGCCCAGGCCCGCCGTGCTCCCCGGGTGCTCTGGGCGGCAGCAGATCAAGCACACTCCGCGCTGGTGGAAACAATCACCTTCACTTGCACCCGAGTTTGTGGGCAACACCTCATCTCAATTTTCACCCCAGCTTCAGGTAATTTAAATGAACAAAACCACCCGGACCTTTGTTAGATAAATGATACATTTGCTCATGAATGTCTGGTTCAATTGATGTTGCTACACAATCTGCTGCTTGACATTTACAATCCTCTCTTTTATTCCTATTAGACAAAGCAAAATTGGTTGGATTCCTGGGAGAGGGATTCACATATACTTTTTATGGCTGACTGGCAAATCTATCAGGTGGCCCCAGAGTGAAAAAGAGTAATGTTTGAAAACTTGAATAAATGCTAAAACCCTCCTGGCATTAAGAACTTTATTTTGTTGTTGTTGTCGTCGTGTTGGTAGAGAGCCCACACACACAACCAGGCTCCTTCACAGATCACGGGCCCCTTTTGGAAGAGGAGCACTGGTGCTGTAGACTCAGTCCCCCTGTCCTGTCCAGAAGCCTGGTTGGCTGCCCAGTCTCTCCTGTCCTACCCCTCACACGCACCCAGGGGAGAAAGAGGCCACAGAGAGTGGGCCACCCTATCTCCTATTTCATTCTACTGATGTGTTCCCGAGAAGTCCTTGGGCGACTCCGTCCCCAGGCGGCTGATCAAAGGGAAGAGTCCTACACTTGAGAGGCAAAACCTTGGCTACTTAGTGATGCCTAGAAATATAGCTGCTTCGATTTTAAACTGTGGCAGCCTTTTAGTAGCCACCAGGGCTGGGAATACAGCTCAGCGGCACAGCATCTGCCTGGCAATGACAAGGTCCTGAGTTCGATTCCCAGCACTAAAACAAAAGGATCTGTACTGAGGGAGCCACTAGGCTGAGTGGTAGGATACACCCCCAGAGACACAGCAAGGTCTGAGGGTGTCACTGGCTTACTGAGCAGCTGAGCCTGTGTCTAGAGTGAGGCTTGGGGGTCAGTCCAAGTGGTCACTCATCCCGCGTGAACCCACCACACATGACAGGCGTCTGCACGAGTGGTCTCAAGAACAGCAGTGTGACACCCCAGGATGTACTGGGGGTAATTTTGGTGGCCAGTGACTGGAGGGGCCTTCATGGCGCACAGTGGCCAGGTGTTGGGGATCATGCTGTGGAATCCTTGCTTGCCTGATAGCTCACCCAAGGTTTTTTTTTTTTTTTTGTACCAGGGATTGAACTCACAACTTCGTGCCTGCCAGGCAGGCGCTTAGGCCACTGAGCTAAATCCCCAACCCTATTTTTTGAGACAGGGTTTCACTATGCAGTTCAGGCTGGACTTGAACTCACTTTGTAGCCCAGGCTGGTCTTGAACTCACAATGATCCTCCTGCCTCAGCCTCCCAAATGCTGGAATTAAAGGCATGCACCACCATGCCCAGCTTTACCCGAGCTTTTAATGTCCTACTTACAGAAGTAAAAGATCCAGTTGCTATTCTCTGAACCTAGAATCTACTACTTGTATACACATTATGTTTTCCCCAGAGTTTGGCAAGGATTTCCCAAGGATGTACCTATGCCATCAACTGTAAATTGTATTTACTGTTTTTATTGCAAGTCAGTCTCCATTTTAGAGGATCATTTCTTCAAAATCAGTGACATCGGAGGACTCAGACTGCCAGCACATTGTACCCATAACAGGTCCTACATGCCTAAGAATTCACACACAGGCGCCAGTGTCAGACCACGAGTGTCACTAATGCCCAAGCACTTACACACTGAAAGGTACACTGCACACAAGTCACTTCTCATATTCTGCATTCCTCCCTTGTGTCACTGCTTAGGAGAATACGTATTCATTCGAGATCATAAGCAGGGAGGTAACTCCAGGTGTGATGGCATTGGAGACTCATGATTTGTATGGACAACCTGAGTCTGTGGCCGCCCTTCTTTACACACTCCTGGGTACTGAGTGTAAGGAATGGTGGGAGGCAGTGTGTAAGTGGCAAGGTGTGAGTGTGTGCCTGTGTGTAGTGTGCATGCACTGCGCCCCTGTGGATATGCTGTGGACACCTGCGTGCGAGCCCAGACCGCAAATGCAGAGAGGCAGAGGTTGCAGAGCCACCCCAGCCTCCAGGAAGGCAGCTGGCAGCAGCCCCTGTGGGAAAGGCTTCGCCTGGCTCCCTGGGCTGGAGCGGGCAGGCCCAGCCAGGAGCAGAGAGGCCCCGGGAGGGTACTGCAGGCCCGCCTTCCTCCCTGCCTCCTGCGTCCTCCATGGCCAGGCTCCTTCCTGTCTGTATTTCCAGGACACCCTCAAGCTCTCAGGTGAAGACGCAGGGTGCGGAGGGTCCCAGCTGAGTCTCACGCTGGAGCCATGGTGGCCTGCGTTGTTTTCTTCTCACTGTTGTCTTGGGTTGTTTGTTCACACACAGCGGCTGTCAGGTTCTGAGCTGAGCCAAGGAGCCACTGGGTTTTCAGCACAAGCCCAGGTCTGCTTCCTTTGGTGTGAGGAGAGCGCAGATGGCAAACTGATGCCAGAAAGGAGCTTCCCGAATGCTGGCGCCCACATTCCACTGGCACAAGCTTGGCCAGGCCCGGGGTGGTGGTGGGGGTCTGCCTTAGAAAAAGGGGTGTCAGAGGGAAATGACACCTGGATAGTCAGCTAGAGACCTTGCTATCAGCTGGAGATTCTTGCCCTTACATAGACTCTGCAGTGGCATTTGAGAGAGTTGCCCAAACACAGGTTTTAGACCCAAGAGAATGCGGGAATTTCCTAAGCTGGGAACTTCTCCAACTTGGACAACTGAGATTAAAACCTGGGTCAAAACAAAACAAAGCCCCATGCTAAGTACGAACGAGAACACCAGTGATTCGGGGAGAGTCCAGGCTTATGTGCAGTGCTAGAGCTTCAGGGAAGAGGGTGAGAAAGGTGTCCCTCCCTGTCACTCTGCTGGCCTGGGACTGCCCCCATGGGCACTGACTGGAAACTTGGCAGCCTGTGGAGGCAGCTGCAGAAGCCCACAGGGAAGGGGCCCTGTAGATGGGAGAGGGCTCAGGGGTGCTGCTCCTGTGGGCACTGAGAAAGCCCTTCTCAGCTCACGGCGGGATTCTGGAAGCATCTTAGCAGCCCAGCATCTGTGCTGTTCCTACCCCAGATGCTGCTGAAGCTGTGGCCTGGTGGGACTTTGCATGCGCTGAGTTACACTCCTATACTGAGAAACCTCTTCCACCCTCTCTTCACTCTCCTTTTTCATAAATTCTCCTCACTGCCTTGTCCAGCATGGAACAGCACAGGGAGATGGCAGGGAGAGGATGCTCGCGGGCTGCGGGAAGGAGGAGAGTGTAACAGCTCAGGGCTCACCTGGGGCTGGGGAGGTAGCACCTGCAGCCCGCGGCTCTTCATGCCCAGAGCAGGGACCCATGTCCTGCAGACATAGTGCACCCACAGCAGCACAAAATGAACTAGTTTTGCCTCTGGATATGTTTACCTGTCTTCTGTTGGGCTCTGCTTTGAAAGTGTGGTTTAAATGTTCATAAGGAATTTTCATGCAGAAGGGCAAATGCTCTGAGGAATGGAGCAAGGAATGCTGCCTCAGGGTGCCAAGGGCCCCTCTAAAAACAGAGCTGTGGACTAAATGAGCCAATCACATGCTCACGCTGATTTTTACAGTTCCTGTGAACGATGCTGAGTACAATATCTGGTGTCTTGGTTATTTTTTTCTCATTGCTGAGATGAAATACCTGATACCCAAAATTAGGGAAGGAAAGGTTTATTTCTTACAGTTCTCACGAGTTTCAGTGCATACTCAGTTGGCTCCAAGGCAGTGTGGTGTGGCAAGGCAGCCATTCATGGCAGCTGCCAAACAGCAAAGCGAACCGGCAAGAGAGAGACACGGCTTCCTCCTGCCTTTACACTGTATGTCGGCTCCACCCCTGGGTGGGTACAGCACTCACATCACCAATCCCAGCACCAGACAACAAACCAATCACAAACATCAGACTCAGCTGCATACAAGATTACATGAGGCTTTGGTGGGACACAGGACCATACCCATAGCATTCTACCCCTGACCCCCCAAGGACTTAGGAACATCTTTTATACAAAAGACATTTAGTCCATTTCCAAGAGTTGGCCAAGTCCTAAGAGTTTCAGCATTGCTGAAAAGTCCAAGTCCCAAATTTTCTCTGCAATCTATGGCAACTCTTAACTGTAACCCCCTGTACAAATGAAAACAAGTTAAACACTTCCAAAATGCAAAGGCACAAGATAAACATTACCATTCCAAAAGTTACACACAGAGGAATACAAAGCATTGGAACCAAAGCAAGTCCAAAATCGAGTAAGGCAAACATTAAGTCTTGGAGTTCTACACTCAGCATCTGAAGCAATCTGGTTGCAAGCTCCAAAAGGCTTGAGTGACTCCACCCCTGAAGCACCTCCAGGGGCTCCATTTTTCACAGCTTCTCTCTTAAACTCATTTTGTTCAATTCTTGCAGTTTTTCTTGGACAATCTATGTTCCAGGTTT
This sequence comes from Dasyprocta punctata, assembly GCA_004363535.1. Lineage (NCBI taxonomy): Eukaryota > Metazoa > Chordata > Mammalia > Rodentia > Dasyproctidae > Dasyprocta > Dasyprocta punctata. The sequence goes on along the minus strand of RJWM01016099.1, from coordinate 31,589 downwards.
TTCCAAACTTCTGGGTTTTCCCTTGCACCCTTGGCTTCACCTTTGCATCTTTACATATTGCCCTCTGCATGCAGGGTAGAAGCTGCGCATTTTTCTTATACTTAAAATCAGCACCACGTGGATGCCACCAAGGTCTGCTGTCAGCTGGAACAGTAGCCAGGCTTTTCTCTCTCTTGGCTGTAGGGGTCAAGCGCCTGGATTGCTGAGCTCTCTGGACTGATTGTAAGGAATGCCACTGCCATTCTGCAATCTGATGTGGCCACTGCCATTTTTGACCTTCCTGTGGCCTCCATCGTCACTCTGGAATGTGGCACTCTGCAGCTTTTTACTCCAAGCAAAGTCTTTCACCTTTGCCAGCTTAAGGCTGCAAAAAGTGAAGACCTGTTGCTTTCTGGGATGGTCCCAGGCCATGTTTTTATTTTTTTGTTCATTCTCAGCAATTGAGGTCTCAGCTCTATCTTTACAGTCCACAACTTTCTGGCCAAACTCACAACATTTTAAATCATCCTGCTAGGCTCTTTGCTCTTGATTCGAGCCCTCAACAATAGCAAGGCCACCACTTCAACATTCAGTCCATCACTCTTAATCTCAGTCTCAGGCAAAGTCTCTAGACATGAGCAGAATGCAGACAAACTTTCCCCCAAGGCATAACACACATTGTGTGGAGTCCAACAACCAATGCAGTCCTTCTTCCCAGCAGAAACCTCTGGAGCCTGATCTTTACCAGCAAGCTTTCTATCAGCCTTCTAGTCTTCTGAGTTCTGACCAGAATCTCCCATATGGAATAACCTAAGCTGTTCTTTCAGGTAATGTCTCTGAACCTTTCCAAATTCTTCCCACAAGCCAAAGGCTCTTGAACCACATGGTCAGGTTTAGTCACAGCAATAACCTCACTCAACTGGTACCAAATTCTGTCTTAGTTACTTTTCACTCATTGCTGAGACCAAATGCCTGATGCCCAAAATTAGGAAAGGAAAGGTTTATGTCTTACAGTTCTCAGGGGTTTCAGTCCATACTTAGTTGGCTCCAAGGCAGCATGACTTGGTGGGGCAGACATTCATGGCAGCTGCCAAATAGCAAGGCAAACCAGCGAGAGAGAGCAAAGACACGCCTCCCTTTCGCCCTTACACTGTAAGTCAGCTCCACCCCTGGGTGGGTGCAGCACTCACATCACCAATCCCAGTGTCAGACAACAAACCAATCACAAATGCTAGACTCAGCCCTGTCCAAGATTACATGAGGCTTTGGTGGGACACAGGACCACACCCAGAGCATCTGGGTAAGGTTTTGAAGAGTACAGTAAGAAACTATCTTTCAATTCTTCAGGGGGCCTGCAGCCCTCACACAGGCATGAGTGCAAAGGACACTGGAAATGAGTTCTTTTACACACATACATCCTCTCTTGGAGCTGTGGATCTGGGTGTGCATGCTAACAAAAGGCCTGGGCCAATGGGTCAGTCCCAGCCCCCTCTTCCCACTGTGTGTGCATTTCAGAGGTTCCCCCAAAGCCAGCTCAGTGAGCTCACAGACTGTAGACCCTCAGAGTAGTGAAAAGGATTTTAGAGAGATGTGGTCCAGACTCCTCATGTATGGATAGAAACCTGAGACCCAGGAGCAGTGAGAGGCCTGCCTGTGGACCAGGGCCTTGAGGAAGGATAGGTTCTCGCCTGGAATCTTGTGTCTCACATTCTTGTCTTGCCCTAGCATACCTCCCCTTTCTTTGTCCAAGTAATTGAAGACTTCTTCAATGAATTTTTTTTTTTTGGTACTAGGGATCGAACTTATGACCTTGTGCTTACCAAGCAAGCACTTGAACTGATGGGCTAAATCCCCAGCTCCTCCCCTTTCTTTGAAGCCCAGCCTTCCACTTCTTGTAAAGAAGCTCCAAGAGACAGAAGTGAAGTTGGAGAAAGATCCAAGAGGCTGCAATGGGAGTGCACAGGATTTTCTACAGCACGAGGAAGATGCTGGAACTCGTGGGAACTCTGACTAGGTGAATACTTTCATTAAAAACACACTGGCACATCTTGCCTTTTCCTGCCACAGCCTTGGCCCAGGGCTCCAGGCATCTTGGCTGGTCACTTCCTCTAGTGCCCAGGAAAAGAGGCTGCAAAGATGGGGATTTCTAAGCTCTTTACTTGACAGAAGTCATTTGTAGGCAATCCCCAGGCAAGAGTCCTTTCAGGGAAGCAAAAGTGATGCTCATGGTAGGTGTTTCCACGGGAGGCAGCAGATGACCCATGCCCTGGGCAGGGCCTTCTAGACTGGGTGGAGGGTGGGATCTGACAGCCATGGGAAAGAAAATCTAGAAAGAGCCACGGTGTAGGATGCTCTTCACAGCCTTCAGCCACAGAGCCTCCAGACAATAGCTGTGCTCAGGAAGGGCCAATGAGCTGGACCCCAGCCTGTGCCCAGAGGGCCCTTCCCTGGTCATGTCTGACCTCTGGACATCAGAAGCCAGACCTCCTGGTACCTGAAACATTACCTAGGGAGGAAGCATTACCTAGAGATCTGTATTGCTTCCATCTGATATTAACCCTCGCTTTAGGTGTGAAGTCCTGAAATGGTTCAAGTTTTGAGCTGATACTGCAATGGAGATTATTAAATTCATAGGTGGTTGCTTGAAGTGCAACCCCAAGGGCACTATTGGAGTTCAGCCCCACATTGCAATTGACCACAATAGTTTTCTTCTACACTTGACCCTCTGCAACGCCACCCCTGTCTCCCCTCTTCCTGGGAGTGACTCTGTTGGTTTTAGCCCCTTTTCTGATGTCACATCCTGTCCCTTTCAAAAGATTACTGAACAGTGAATATGCTTGGGTGGGGACTTGAGTGGGCAGCCTGGTGCTTCTCAGCATCTGTGAGTAGCCAGTCTGGTCCTCGGTCAAGCCCAGGCCTGGGTACACGGTGGGGTCGGGTGGAGGGGAGATCGGGGGTTCACTCACAGACTCACAATCACTGATGTGGGAGCAGGAGCAGCTTCCTGGTCCCTAATACTCTGCCTAGGGTCAGCAAACCATGCTGGACTCGGTCTCCCTTCCTCAGTACCGAGGCAGCCTGCTTCCCCTGGAACGGTGGTTTTTAGACCTCTCGGGTCTAGGGGCTCCTGGGAGAGTGTGGCGCCTGGGGACCTGTCAGTAGGTGCTGGGCAGCCTCAGGTCAAGAGCCCAAGAGGCAGTTGCCTCAGAGACCCCCGATTCTGCCTCCCGAGAAGAGTGCAGAGGAAACTCAGCCCAGGAACAAGGACGACGCTTCCCAGGCCACTGTCCACATCGGCCCTGGGAGAAAACCTCCTGAGACACACCACGCACTGCAGGTGTGTCTGGCAGTGGGGTGGCTTGTGGCTCAGAGGCCCTGGCTAGGGGGTTGCTGAGTGCTCAGTCTTCGCTTGGTGAGGGTTTGTCCTAGTATAAGAGGCGGCCCCCGGAGACCCCTGAGCACAGTCTCCTGCTGTCTCTGCCTCCCTCTCCTGTCCTGGTCCCCAAGGTTTTGAGGACTGACAGGAAGACTCAGGCTCAGCTAGTACTTGACCTCCTTGGCCCTGGCTGTACGATTCATGGGGCCCATCGGGTGCTGACATGGAGCTGACTGCAGCCAGCTACACGGTCTGCTCTTGCCTTGTCTGCCTGCAGCTCAGCACTGGACAGGCTTGGCCTTGCCCGCAGGCTCTCCCCTGAAACGTCCTCCTGCCAGCCCCCTGACTTTGCCTTCTAGGACAGCCTTTCCTGGGCAGCTTCTCCTGCTTTCTGGGGGCAATAAGGGTCCAAACCCTGCACTTTGCTTTTGATGTTTCTTGCCCTGTGCTGTGATTTCTCTTTCTAATGTCAAGGGTGACACCCGGCAAATGGAGGGGGGCCTCGTGACGATAGCAGGGCCCTCCTCTGGTTCAGGAAGGGCGTGTTACTTTTTGCCCACAAGGGATGCCCGGTAAGTGTGGGAACACACTGATTAACCTGTGGCAGTGGGACTTGCGGAGGGCTCAGGCTGAAGGAGCAGCAGGAAGTGCCCCTGGCCGCGGAGGGAATCCATAACCACTGGAACACTGGCCTGGCAGAGACTGGCGATCCTGCAGTCTACTTTCCTCTGTGAAGGCACCGGCTACGTGAATCGCCACCTGGGCTGACCTAAGGCTACACTGTGGGTTGAACCCAGACTGAAGAAGCTCCAGGCAAAACATCTGAACCCTAATCACTGGTGGCCACCCTCCTCAAGGCCCCCAGAAAACATCCCCTTCCCCGCCATCAGGCAGGGCTGGGCACACAGCATCCCCCGCAGCGGCCCTTGTCACCCAACAAGCACGCGCAGAGCCAAGCAGTGAGAAGGCCGGCCAAGGCCTGGGCCTGTCACAGTGCAGGGAAGGGGGCCTGGCTCCCCAGGAGCCCACGTCCTGGGCCTGCAGAGATGGAGCAGGGTGGCTGAGCTGTGTCCCCTCAATCTGTATAATGGGTGTCCTTCCTTCAGAGGGGGCGGGGAGGGAGAGCTCTCATGGCTCAGGGCAGGGCTGGCAGGGTGGCCCGGGGAAGTTGCTATCCAGACTTGTCACCAAGCAAGCTCTTATACCCCTCTTTCATACGTTTTGCATCCTTTCTACCTGACTGACTCTATGGCCGCCTTGCCCCTCTCTAGCAGGGAGCAAGTCCCCTCTGTACCGTTGCCCCGTGCACGCCCAGCAGGGCTGGGTCCACACCTTCCCAGGCCTCCGTGGGGCTGAGCACAGGCCTGGCACACAGTGTGTGCCGGAGACGTCCGGCCCCTGATGGGAGGGGCGATTTACCCCATCCTGGTGGCCCAGCCCTGAGGCTCCTGTAAAGGCCAGGCCTTAGCCCTGGGCACTTTGCCCTGGGACATTCAGCGAGGGAAGTCACGATGCATTTTAGGTGGGGACCGGAGACCCAACCAACACAGCCCAGCATACATTTTCCAACTAAGATTTGGGCCTGAAACACCCTTTTCAACTCACCAGGGGTCAGACTTCTAGGTTTTAAAGGAGATGGGGCAAAACACGTGGCGGGGGCGCCTGAGCACCACATCGGAGTGCGAGGCGTCTTCAAGGAGGAGCTCTGGGTCCACTTACTTGGATCGCATCCACCTAAGCAAATGGCCATGATTATAGCTTCTAAATGACTGGGTAGAGCTAATGGATCATGGAAAAGCTTGCAGGACTAAAAGTAAATATAAAACGAGAGCGTCGGCTGGCTTGAAAGCTGAGCTGCCAAGCGGGAACACAGCAATAATTACATTTAAAATGCCCCCGTTTCGTAAGGAAATTCTTTTCCCACCTCACGCCTCCGAGTTCCAGGCTGGACGTTAGAGTCGATACTACGCACACCTCTCAGAGCTTTAAACTGCACCAGGCAGCTACGGGGTGCTGTTCCATTCATCAGAGAGCAATCAAAAGGCCAGAGAGGCATCTTTCCCAAGGTCAACTAATTCTGTGATTTAGCTTTTAAGATGATAATGTAGTGGGCACTTTGGGGGTTATTCTTTGAAAAAAAACAGAAGGAACTGAACACAACGGTAGCTCTGGCCCACACGTCATTTATCACTGTGCAGCCCTGTTGGGTGCTGGGTGGTTGGCATCTGGCAGGGAGTTTGAGGGTGTTTGTGTAGCACGGATGTGTATCCGTGTGAGCGTCCTGAGGAGCCCACGAGAAGACGTCTGCTTGGCAGGTGGGTGCTGTATGGGGGTTTAGAGCTGGAAGAGGGGCTGACCACACATAGCCAGTGACCATGGATGCCCCTGCCTACCTTGAGGAGAGTAGAGTGTGAAGGCTGTTTGAGTCATGATTCCAGAGGCACCTGCTTTGCCCTATCTGCCTTTGTTGTCGTTACTCAGCCCACGGTGTGCTCTGTAAACTGTGACCTGTCCACTCCCTGGGCCGGCCCGGGACCTAGGAGAACATTCCAGCTCCATCTGCTCGGCCCTTGGAGGTCCTGCTGGGGAAACACCTGCTCAAAGCACCTCTCTGAAACAGCTCCCGTGGGCGGGATGTGAAGGTGGCCTCAGGACTGTCGTCTGTCATGTTGCATTTCCTTGCCTTGGTCGTTGTCAAAGGTATTTGGCTATTTCTCCCGCCTCAGTGTTTCCCTGGGCTCCCAGAAACTCTGGTTTCTTGGGGGAATAAGCTGCAGGGGAATTCCTGGCCACCCCCCGGCAGAGTCCCAGTCCCTTCAGCCAAGGGCTGGCACAGGGATGCCCACAGAGGTCTCTGCTCATGGTCCAGCCAGGGCCCTCCTGGCTCCAGCCCTCACGCTCCACCATGATCTGACATCACCCTGTGTTGGTCCATAGCCCACGAAGCCTGCGTGGCCCAGGAAGAACTTCCCATCAAGACGGCGCCTCTTTTAACATCCCAGCCTCGGCCAGTGTCCCTCCACCCAATCCCCTGCTGCCCAAACCATGCACACGGGTTTGCCTTGATGTCTTGCCCACCCCGGCCAGTGAGCCCAGCTCAGGCCGTTTGTGCCTCTCCAGCGCCTCTCAGAGGTGCCAGTGTCCTCACTCTTCTGCCCGTGCTCTAGTTCAGGGAACCGTTAGCATCCCTGATACCCGCAACGCCCTCCCTGGCCAGCTGGCTGCACACCTGCCCCCACCAACCTTCCTCCACTCGGCAGCTGGAGAAATCTGGGAGGGTTCCCACTGCACTCAGCCTGCAGCCCACTTGCCCCTGTGGCCTGCAGCGCCCTCCCCAGCTAGCCTGGCTTCTCCACCTCATCCCTTCCCATGCATAGAGCAGTTTTGGGGACTTAGAGTGACCCACAGTTCCTCAAAAGTGTCTGGCCTCACCTCTGGTCCCTGGCACCACGGCCACGCTCTTGCCTCATCTTTGGGCCTTAACTGGCACGTGGCTTTGTTGACCACTTCTGGGTGGGGCAGGTGCAACCTCTCCCCAAGTGTTGAGCACCTCACTGTTTCTACCCCTGGACTCGTCTGCCATGTCCCTCCCGTCATAGACTAAGAACCTGCGGGGGCCCTAGCACTCAGCAAGCACGTGTCAGATAACTAAAGGGAAGAACAAGCGGCTGAACAGAGTCCAGAGTGCCGTACTGTGCTTATTTGGACGTGAAAGTTCCATGCTCAGACTTCCCCTCTGCAAAGCTGCCTCCGGTCAGCCCGAGCCCTAAGTGGGGGCAGGAGCATGAGGGGCTCTGGCTGGGACCAGCCTTGAGCACTTAGCTCTGCTCTCTCCTTCCCCCGTGCAGGGAGGAGCTCCACTCAGTGTGGAGGGCCTCGGGGACCGGCACGGCTCAGGGACCCCCCTCTTGTCCTCTTTGTTTTGCTCCCCCTTACGTGTGCTCACAGGGTGGACGGAGGGCTGGCAGTGCCAGTCTCCCCGGGAATATGGACCCTGCCAGGGGTGAGCAGAGCAGCACCGGCCTGCTCACCCACAACCCGGGTCTTCTCTCGCTGTCTTTCTTTCTTTTTCTTTTTTTTAAAAATTTCAAAGATAGTAAAATCCAACAAAACATAATAGAACAAAGTCAATCAAAACAGAGCAGTGGAACTGGTACAGAACTTCAAAGCAAGAAACTAGGAAAACAATAGCTACTATAGTATATCTTGTTATCTTCACAATAGTTGACCATTCCATCAGGTATAGTACAATCAAACCAAAAACAAAACAGAACAAAACCAATCAAAACAGAATATTACATAAAGCAAAACAATTAATCAGGATAAAGCAAAACAGTGAGAACAATATTGGGTCTCAAAGATAAGACAGAAGGGAATCCCCCAACTTTGCTACATTGCATACTGTCATCCTCCCATGAGATGCTCAGACTGCCAGCCCCAGGCCTGCAAAATCAACCAAACAATACAAGCATTTAGTTGCTTTATGTAACTTAGTTGCTATCAACTTAGCCGGTCCTCCAAACCAGCAGGTTGCTTCTGGGGGGTGGGGTGTGTGTGGGGGTGTTGATTCTCAGCCCGTGCGCCAGTAGGCTCACAGGAGGCACAGATCTTTCTCTTCCTGGAGCCCACGTGGCTAACGCCACTCACCAGGAAGGCTGGTTAGTTGTCTTCTGGTTGGATCCTCCCTGACCCAACATCTGTCATCTGCTGAAATGCGGCTAAAAACCCTGTCCCCGGGGCTGTAGGAGCCTGGGATGGTGCAAGGCAGGGGCGCTCTGGAGGGCAGAGTGGGGCTCTGCATTTCAGTGGGTCAGATTCTCAGCCCCTCCAGGGTGTGGGGTACGGAAGTTATGGGGAGTCCCATCCCCAGAGGAAGCGAGCCTGGGGCTTGAGCCCAGCACGCCCACTGGGCCCATAGTCAACAGCCCTCCTCCTGGGGGCACTGTGTGGGGGCAGTGTGAAGGGTCTATAATGGAAGCATAGATCGTCCTTACTTCAAAGCAGTCATGTTAATGTTTTGTAATGACCATTAGAAGTCCATTCGCTGTGCACCGCTAATAAATGGCTTAGCCCCACATCCCATTTCCCAGTATCTCTAAAGACACCAGGAGAAGGCCAGGGAGCCATGAAAGGAACGTAAAAATGTGGCTGTAGATGGGCCCGAAACCCATTTCTTTGAAGCCTAATTGATGGGAAAAGCTTCTGGCCCCTGAGAACTTAAAGACCCATCATGCAGATATTTGATTAAGTGGCCCCGTATCACAGACCACATGAAACTGGAAATCATTATCCGGTAATTGCAAATACATTAATAAAATGATGATGTGGGTTTGCTGAGGACATAAAAAAAGAATCAAATAACTCACTCAGATAACTCTGCAAAACTGTGCAGTCTGCCCTGAGACGGCTGGAAGCCAGAGGAGTCTGGGTCTGTCCTACCAGCCTCTGAGTGCCGGGCCTGGCTGCAAAAGGTCCCAGTGTGGATGGAGGTGAAGATGGACGGGGATGTGGTTCAGTACTTGCCTGGCATGCATGAGGCCCTGCATTTGATTCCCAGCTCCCCTTCTCCCAAAAAAACCATTGCAGGCCCAGGTGTGTGGCACCCGAGGCCTCTGAAGTCACTGTCCATTGCAGGGGGCCACCAGGCCCCCCATTCATGTCCTGTAACACAGCTGCAGGCGAGCAGCTGGAGGGGACGGCAGTGCTCTTTGGACAATTTCGTCAGCCAGTCTTTCTCCAAACTATAAGAAGGGAAATAAAAAAATGTGTGCAAAAAGTCACACCACCCATGTTACCTACCTAGGGCCTAAGACAAGGCTGCCCCCACACTCCCTGCTGGGAGCTGGCTTCCTGCTGGGCAGTGGCCACACTCAGCAGCCTGCTGGAGCATCTCCCTTGCACGTGGTCCCGGGCGTGCCTGCCAAGGACGGGCCTCTGTGAGTGTGTGTGTGAGCAGGGCTGAGGGACGAGCCGAGGCCGCTGGAGACCCTGCAGAGAGACGCGGCCTCCCCTTTCCTGCGTGGGCTTGTCTTCAAGGGGAGCGTGCCCAGCAGTGTACCTTTGTGCACACCCTGGACCTGTGCCCTTCCTGCGCACCAAGGCTCTGCTCTCTGCTTGTCCAGATCCCCGCTGTCCTTTCGGGAAACTCTGGGTGTGTGACCTCGGCTTGCTTAACTTCATTTCCTCAAACCTTAGTTTCCTCATGCGCAGAGCAAGAAAGCGAAGGCTGTGTTGTGTTGACACACCTGAGGGCCCAGTGTGCTGCGACCTGATCCCCAACCTTCTGGCCCACATGGGCTGTCACTGACATCCCCGCACCCACGCCGTGCTCCAGCTGTGCTCCTGTGGGTCTCTCGGAGGGCTAACCCACCTCAGGGACGGCTCTGCAGGGCACTGAGGGGATCCAGGGGCAACCAACTCAGACCCGTGGGCAGCGGGGAGCGCTGGCTGTCCAGGGGAAGCCACATGCGCTAAGTCTGCAGTAGGGGTCAGTCCAGGCTCGGGACGAGACAGGCATCGGGCCAGGAGGGAAGCAGGCCCTGGATCCCACCAGCCCTGAGAGAGAGGCCGCAGCGGCCAGGTGGGGGTGGTGTGGCATAGAGAAAGCATGGAGTCAAAGACACCTTGGAATCAAAATGGAAAACCCATCGGTGCCTCTGCCACGGCAGGCAGCGTGGACCCCTGCGCGCTCATGGCTGCTAAGCAGAAGCCCTCATCTCCTTACTCCACCTCAGTGAGGAGGCGAGCTGTCAACTGGCTCATTGGCTACATTTTTACCCCACACTCCAGGAGGATAAACGCGGGGGCAGGCTCTTGCCTGGGGGCCCAGCGGGCAGGGGCTGGGTATCTCCCTGCGGGCAGGGGCTGGGTATCTCCCTGCGGGCAGCAGTGAGCCACGGGAGGCCGTGGGGAAGCGGCCCGGGGACCTCAGCCTCACAGATGCCCGGCCCGAGGAGTGAGCTTCGGGGACCACAGGGGCTGCTGTGCCGCCTCGGAGGAGACAGCCTCCACGTGGGGACAGCACCCCAGCTGGCAGAGAGTGGTGTGGAGCAGGGAGGAGGACATGAGGGACGTCCTGAGGGGCGCACAGAGGCTCTTACTCCCTGGGATCTGGACTCTCGGCAGCTGGGCTGTTCTCCCTCTGCAGAGGGAACTAGAAGTCCCGCTGGCCTCCTTACAAGGTACGTGACCCCGTCAGTCCTATGATCGCTTTGCTGTCTGTGCGGCACTGGGGATCAACCCAGGGCCTCGTGCGGGGCAGGCAAGGGCTTTGCTGTGAAGCTGCACCCCCAGCCCTAGCTGTAAAATGCTAAAGGGTCCAAGGTGAGGAGGAAACCAGTTAAACATGAACAGCTAAACTGCAACCTCAAATAGTTTCCCTGTCCTGGGGATTATGAGACAATTTGGAAGAAAAGGAAAAATAACGTCCACCCCTGCGTCTGCAGAGCCCCTTTGTCCCTCGCCCTCCTGCTGCGTGTTTGTGTATTAGGGTGATCAGGGTGCTGATGTACCCCCAACCATCTGCTGGGGGACTCTCATTTCGGGTTGCTCATGGATCCTTACACCATACAGGACCTGCTTCCCATCATCCTTGGAAAACCCCAGTGCCCCCAAACTGTCCGAATCACTATGGGACATAAGGCTCTTTCTTCTGAGGAGACGTAGGCCAAGGGGCCACCTCTGCCACCCGTCATGGGCAAAAGACACTCTTGTTCTGTGGTGACCGTCAAGCGTTATAATGAAGCCTCAGGCCACGCATCCTGGAAAATCCACTTAATTTCAACTGGCAAGGAGGAAAGCAGGGTACAGTTTTCCTTAGCAATTGTGGAACATCAGAGACCGTGTCCGGACCCAGTGTTGAGCGCTCTGTGAGGGGGATGCAGGGGGTCCCCTGAGGATGACATGGAGGGAAAACGGCTCCGGACGGCCACACGTGTGGCTGGGACTGGATCCTAGGCGTGGATACGAAACCACCACAGCAGGCATCGGGGCTTTCGGCAGCTTGTCCCACAGCCTCCTTCCCTCCCTGGGAACACAGAGGGAGCCCTGGGGCTTCAGAAGAGGATCCGAATACAGGGGATTTTTTAAAACACTGTACTGTCCTTTTCTGAACCTTGGCATTTGGGACTCTCAGGTCTTCTAAAACCACATGTACTAATCTGTTTCTGTTGCCATAACGAAATATCGGAGGCTGCTAACTTTATAAAAAAAAGAGGTTTCTTTAGCTCACAGTTTTAGAGGTTGGGAGTCCAAGAATGTGTGACCCTGTGTGTTTGGCCAATGACATCACAACAGCTGGAGTGTGCCCTATAGTGTTCATGGGGTACAAGAGAAAGCCATGGAGATTCAGAGTCAGACTCCCTTTCCGGTATCCTAACTAGGGTCTGGAGAGGGCTGCATTAATACCCTCCAGAGGGTGCTGCCAATGATCTGGCACCAGGTCCCATCTCTTAAAGGGCCAGGACTTCCCAACATTGCTGTACTGTAACCCAAGTTTCTGGCCCATGAACCCCGCAGGAAAAACTACATTCCAGCCACATCCAAGCCATGGCAGCACACATGTGAGAAATACAATTGCTGTCACACTGCTTATTACATTTGAGAGAAGCTCTGATCCTATACTTGAAAGGTAATGTTTCTACAGCTGGGGGGGAGTGCCCTACAATTCGATGACGTTTATTTTGTTGTGTTCCAGGTAGTAAAAGACATTTCTAGAAGGGGCACAATGCCCACTTACTAGGTTTCTGTTTACTCTGCCAGACGTAATTCTGTATCGTCATTCTGCGGGCAGTGGCTGCAATTCAATTGCTAGTTTGTGAATTTCCTCAAGCAACTTCCATTTAGCTAAGGCCAGAATCTTAGCAGGTGGTAATAAATATCAACCATCAAACAGGATGGTTGTGGGAAGCAAAGTAAACAAAAAAGAAAAAGGCCCAAATCAAATATGATTATTGATCAACACCGAACGGCCTTAATCATTTCTATGCTAATTCTAAATATACACATCTATATTGGCATTTTCATTATACAAATACATTGACATTTTCAGCTGAGGAAATATATTGAGCAATTCAAAACTGCAATCTTTGGAGAACAGAAAAATAAATAAAAATACAGTAAAAGGCACAGAACGGAAAATGCAGTGAATTCTTCTAGGCTCGAGATAGTCTGAAATATTTTCAGATGTCTAAACGTGGTGGAACTTCGGCTGAAGTTTTAAAAGCAAAACGTGCACCCAATTAAAACAGAAAAAGCAAAACCTTAAATGAGACATTACCACCAACTGGATAGTCTTTCTGGTCTTGTCCCTGTGGACGCAATCCCCTCCCTGCAACTCCTAATGATCACCATGCTATGTCCTGTAACTGGAAGTACTAAGCATAAATTCCTGTTCACTGACTCTAGAGTGACCACGAAGGAAGAGGATTAGTAGTGTTCAGGAGATACATCCACCACCAGGGTGGAGAGACACAGGGAGCTCTGCTTCCAAAGCCGCGTGGCAACACGTGTCACTGTGCTGTGGGAAGGCGTATGTTACTTATTTAGTTTTGTCTTTTGAGGCAGGGTCTCACTATGCAGTTCAGGCTGGCTTTGAACTCACTTTGTAGCTCAGGCTGGCCTTGAACTCACAGCGATCTTTCTGTCTCAGCCTCCTGAGTGCTGGGATTACAGGTGTGAGCCACATCGCCCAGTTTAGGAGTTTGTTTTGAACTTCACGGCCAAAGGATTCTTTTTCTTTGGCTTCCTTCAGTGTCTCGAAATCATGAACTTATTTTGGTTTGCTTGATATTTGGCCCTGCCTTTCTTGTTCAGTGACTTGTCTTCCCTGGAATTTTCAACTGCCTTAAAAATGTACTGGAAATGAAATCATGTCACACGCAGGAAAATGAACAGAACCCAAAGATGTTGCCCCCCACACACTAAGCCAGACCCCATGGAGACAGACAAGGGTCATGTTTTCTCTCTCATGTGGAAACTGAAAGAAAAATGACCTGGAAATAGAATAGGGAAGAGGAAGGAGGGGCATGGTGTGTGCGGAGGGACAGACAGGAAGGCAGACACGACGAAGGCACAATACATACCTATTTGTAAGTGTCACAGTAAAATGCACTAATTTATACCATTGATTTGTGTTAATGATGATAAAAATGTATTCAGAGCTTTCTTTTCGGAAACTTTTGGCTTTCTTTTCTGTCTTAAATGGGTCCTCTCTCAGGTTTTTTTCCTTAGACCCTCTTCTCAATAGGATCTTGCTTATTACTAAGCTGCCCAGGCTGGCCTGGAAACTGTGATCCTCCTGCCTCAGCCTCCTAAATGGCTAGGACTGCAGGTGTGTGCCACTACACCCATCTTCCTCTTCCCAAGGTTTCTCACATGATTGTCCCATGCTGGGGCTTTATTTCACTGTATATCTGGCTTAGTTCTGCTTTTTCTTGGGATTGTTTTTTAAAAAAAATTTTTTTAAGATTCTGTTTCCATTTTGCGGCATTAGGTCTTCCTTATGTACAACCTTGTTTTTAGGCAGAGATTTGAGGGCAATTACTCCACTACCTTCCAGAGTTAACCCCAGTCCGCCAGCAGCAAGCCCAGCCCCTGCACTGGTCACATGCCTTTCCTGCTTCCCCTTATCCTCGCTGTTCTGAAGTTTGAAGAGGGTGCACAACAGCGGGTTCTTTCCCATTGCCTTGCTCAGTTCCTTTGAAGGTCCACAGCCGTCCAGCTCCAGGAGCGTCCCTCCTCTCCTGCTGCTCCTGTGATGGTCTCCTCCTTTCTGATTCCTTCGCTCTATCCCCCAAGTGGACTCTTAGATGGTCATTAGCCCCTGGACTGACCATCTACACTTCCCACTGTCTTCCTCACCGCTCCCCTCTCATCTATGTTACGAATACTTTGAGCTTTCTTTGACTCCTTCTAGTAAAACTTTTTAACTTTAGCAACCATGTTTGCAATTTCCAGGAAATATTCTTCTGCTTTCCTGTCTCATAGCCGTCTGTTCTTATCTCATAGGGTGTTTTCCTCTCGAGTCTCCCTAAGGGTTTTGTTAAGACGTGAAGATGACATTCTGTGCTGGATCCCCCAGGCCCAGCTGTTCTAATTGATGGTGGTCCCATCTTTGTGTCCTTGTCCTCTCTGAATGTTTCCTGGTCCCTGCTTTCTAATCCGTCTGTGCGCGACAGATCGATGAACGCCATCAGCAGACACTGCCCGCTCTCTGGCTGTGCGGGCCTCCTGCCTGGGAGGACTGAGGTGGGTCTGTCACTTTGGAAAGCTTGGGTGGGGAGTGAGCAGGCAGACACCGGCCCTGCCCAATCCGCTGGGACTTCTGGTTCCGTGAGGTCAGACGGGCAGGATGGGTATTCCTCTCCTGAGTTCCCAAGAGGATCTTTCACATGACAACTACTAACTCATAAAGACAAAAACAGACCCAAAACCCCCAAAACCAAAAAATTACCCTCCCTGTTCATCATGCGCCTACTCCAAGTTAGGAAGTTTATAGCTGCTTTATTTTGATTAGATTGTTCACTGCTCCTCACGCGTCTCCGGGCCTCTTCCCAACACTTCTTGCTCACGGGAGGTGGCTCCTTACAAGGCAGCTCCCCCATCAGGGGACTCACAGAAGCCGTACAGAGACAGGCGGAGAGGGCAAGGCATGCAACTACAGAGTCCTTTGCTCTCCAAACTGTGGAGGGGCGGAAGCCTCCTGGGAGCCAGAGGGACACTCTCTGAGGGTCCCTGGGAGACATCAGGCAAGAACAGACTCTGGCGCCAGGCAGTGAGAGGCGGGTAACCAGATCCCAGCGGCCAGAACAGCACCAGGGTTCTCCCCGCCCCCACCCGCCTCCTGCTCATCCCACGCTGACTCTGCGGTCCACCCTGTTTTATAAATGTATGCAACGTGAGATCACCTAGGCTGAGAAGATGGGAGACAGAACGTGTTAGCTGCAGCCAGAGACGGCAATGAATTCTACAAATCGCTTTCTAGAAGCCCTCATTCAAATTCACAAATCAGGCTCATCGCAACCCCAATTCAACATCCCCCCCACCCGGATGGAGATGGCCAGCTTCTTGCATCAGACAAGGCCATCTGTCTCGGGCCTAACCTTGTTCCTGCAGCGCGGAAAGCTCAGACTGACCCTAGGTTTCCCAAACTGCTTCCCATTGCGGGGGAGAGGGACCCTTCCTTGCGCACTGCAAGGACCCACCATGTCCCTGCTGGAACGCCATGACCACGGGTCGTCACAGCCAGAAAGGACCTGCGAGACCAGCACGTCCAACACCACACTCAGAGGACGAGAAAACCACAGCCGGGCCTTGCCCAGAGCCACAGCGAAGTGAGCGGGACAGTATCTCAACAACGAACACCAATGTTTTTTTTCATTTTCAGCAAATTGTTTTCCATCTTAAGTTCTTCTGCCACTCAAATCAGACTCAAGGTCAAGTGTTAGGGGGAGGAGGAGGGGACACTGAGCACAGAGGTGTTAAATTCTTGGCTCTTGAGCCTCATGGCAGAGACAATTTTCTGGAAACGAAGGCTTTTGATTTGCAGAAGATAGCCTTTTGGAAAAAAATCATTCATTTCTAAAGCTCTAAAATCTTGGCTTTTTGTAGCAAGAAATGAAACTACAGAGTCCATGAGGTTCAGTGCATAAGCAGCGTCCCGGGGATTTAACAGCTCGTTTTGCTCCCATGGGGAGGTGGAGTCGCTGGCTGGGGGGAGGGGAGGAATGGGAGAGGCAGTCATTAGAGGGGCCTATGGTCGATTGTCCTTGGAGAGGCTGTCCAAACCCCGTGTAAGTTATTGAGGAGAGGGGCCGGGTGCTGCTGAAAGAGCCTGCGTCTCGCTAGGTGGAGACACTGGAGGGTAGGAAGGATGCAGGTGTGCAGGGTGTGTCCAGGCAGGGTCTGGACACCTCCCTCACGGGGGTCCTCCAGTCAGAGGCTTGAGACCATCCAGTTCTGAACTCAGTTCTGAACTCACAGCCTTGCCCACTCCCCCTCCTTGTGGCCAGTGACCTACCAGTGCCTCAGTTTCCCTGTCTCCCTAGGGCGATGATAACAGAGCTGAGCACAGTTGGTGGGCGGGAGTTCAGTGAGATGGCACAGAGGCCAGCACAGAGAAGTTTCTCCTACCACGCAGCTCTTGTTACCATTGCTGAGGAGGACCTACTGGCTTTGAAATCCACTTCCTTGAATTAGCAGAACTAGGGCCTCCTGCTGCAGGCTGGTGCCAGTCTCCAAGTCAGCACCATCTTTTCAATAACTTCCATGCAGAGCTGGGGTACTGGGCTTGTGAGTGTGCAGTCGTATTTGGTGAAATCTCGGAACTGTTCTCACGTTCACAGGGCACAACAGGAAGGCGCTTTGTGACAATTTCAGTCCTCTTTGCAAACTCACACACCCAGAGAGGGGCAGCGGGTGTCCCCGGTGGGGAAAACCCAACATTCTTTTCATTGCTAGATAACTGGTTGCTGGGCTGCCCCCCATCTTCTGAGCCTGTGCATGGGTGTGTGCGTGTGCATGTGTGTGCATGTATGTGTGCATGCATGTGCACATGCATGCGTATGCCTTTTTATTTACTCCTCTTCCATGCAGCTCCACCTCTCCACAGAGCCTCTATCAGTACAGAAGTCACTGGCCACAAATGAGCCCAGCAATTCAATACTCCAACATGGAGGCTGCCGTGAGACCCAGTGTTAGCCACACCATAAGGGACCTGCAGGATTTCCCACCGTCTGAGAGCGTCATGCATCTCCTAAGGGTGTTGGTTACTAGTGATACCGAGGGAGACTCTGTTGGGAGCCAGTGCTGCTAGCGGGAACCACGGTCTCCTCGATTTGTCCCTGGCCTGGTAGACCTCACCACCTCCCTCATTTCTCCCAAAGTTTGGGCTGCTGCTTTCTCTCCTGCCATCAGGGGCTCTTCAGTATTGCTAAACACTGCATTTGCTGTGAGCCACAGACACCCTGCCTCTCCAGGATGCCAGGTTCTATGTTTATTTTGAATTTTTAATACAATATTTCTTGTCCATTTGGTGTGGCTCATTTCTCTTTTTTTATTAAAAAAAATTTTTTTGTTGGTTTTTTTGAGACAGAGTCTTGCTATGCAGTTCAGGCTGGCCTTGAGCTCATTTTGTAGCCCAGGCTGGTCTCAAACTCACAACAATCCTCCTGCCTCAGCCTCCCGAGTGCTGGGATTACAGGCATGCACCACCACGCCTAGCTTTTATTTTAAAGAGAAAAAAAAAAGCAAAATTTCAAAACATGGTAATTAGAGGGTAACAGTGGTTAATATATTGCATAGTTATCGTTACTCATAGTAAAAGATATCTGCATTTAATTTTCCAAACAATATTAGCCCAAACTTTTCTTTTCAAAGAACTAAGAGAAATTTGCAGTATAACTGTCTTATCTATCTATCTATATATCTATTATTTGTTTTAGCTTGTGGCTCATTTCTTAAAGCATCCTGTATTTTGATCTTTCAGAGAGATGGTTACTCTTCATTATTGCTTTCGCTATTTTAAATACACTATAAAAAGCTATATTTTAAACAAAACCCCACGAAGTGTCTGTATTGGGTGATATACTATGTACCCCCAAGTCCTCATATACTTTTTATGGGGCTGAGTCTGGTGCTTGCTTGTGATAGGTTTGTTGTCCAGCGCTGGGACTGATGATGTGAGTGCTGCACCTGCCCAGGGGTGGAGCTGAGCTACAGTGTAAAGGAGGCGGGTCTTCCTCTTGCTCGCTTCCTCACTTCCACACTCTTGCCAGCACATCTCGAGGTTGCTGTTTATGGCTGCCATGAATGGCAGCCCCGCCATGCCATGCTTCCTTGGAGCCAGCTAAGTATGGACTGAAACTCCCGAGAAACCGTAAGAATAAACCTTTCCTTCCCTAATTTTGGGTGTCAGGTATTTTGTCTTGGCAATGAGTGAAAAGTAACTAAGACAGTGTCCAATGGTTATTTAAAGCTTTTTATGAAAAGCAGCAGGTTATGGTCCCATTTCTTCCACTTCTTTTCCTTAAAAGCTACTCTTGTCAGCCCTTTTCGATGGTTAGATTCCACCTAAGATGTGTACTTGTTTTTATAGGGCTAGGCATCTGCTCTCTTCTCAGGAGGAAAGGGTTTCCCTGCCTTCCGAGGCACTCTTCTCCCGCCCCCCAACAGAGACGCCCTGTTCCTCCTCCAGCTCAGTGTCCGAGGTTCATGTTTTAGGTCTTCCATGTGCCGAGCACAGCCAAGCCACAAAGTACACTGTGAAAATGTCTTTTCTCAGCTTCTTTTTCCTTCACGTGAGATAGTTTTTGCTGATGGAAGTCCCTGTGCAAAGGGTGACACCAAGGACTGCTCCAGTGTGAGAGGAGCGAGGGTGCCCCCTGCACCCAAAGGAGGGTGAGCCTGTCCTCCTGCCCTCTCCAGGTCTGGCAGGAAGGAGGATGGGGCGTTGGGCGCAGATGGGGGCTGTGTAGTGGGATGGCGGGGAGCAGTGCATGAACATGTTGAGGGCTCAGTGCTGAGTAAACTGGGAGCAGGGGACCCAGGAAATCATAGATCCAATTTCTGGAAGTTTGACTGTACAACACTGTCACTGGACCGTGCTACAGTGGAGGCCGCAGAGCCAGAAAGACAAATACCTACACGTGCACGTGCACTCACACACACACACACGCATGTGTGCAACGACCTCTGAAATGACTTTGGAAGCAGGAAGCAAGTGTACTCCCTGCTGGGCTCTGCCTGACCCAGGGCCTCTGCTTTTACACTGTGCTCCTTGAATTTCAGTCCTTTTGCACAGGGGCCGCAATGCCACACAGGCCGGTTAGCGCTCTGGACACACAGGACCGAGCTTGTCCTCCTGGCCTCCCCCCTGTGGAGGATCAAGCCGGCCGCAGCGACTGATCAACAGGGGCAGGAAACCCAGGGGCGGGCTCTGGAAAACAGGCAGCTGCCTGCGCTTTGCACGGTGCAGGGCCACGCACCTGAGTCTGCTCTTCGATCTGCTCCTGCTGTGCAGCCTCAGAGAGGTCACTAACCCTCCCACAACCCAAGTCTGTCCGTCTCTAAGGTGGCTTCTGTGACGTAGGGGGAGCTTATGGATTTCTAGTGCTACCATGCACTGGGCAGCCTTTCCCAGAGTGGAAAGAGTAAATGGAAAGAGAATGACAGACACAGACACTGGCTCCTGTTGGCCCTGGGGCCAAGATAGGGATGTGGCCAGCTGTTCCGAAGTGGGAGGGGTTCAGGAATGTTTTCCAAGCTGGAGGGGCGCTGTTGGGCAGAGCTGGGACCTTCCCAGCTCAGCTTCGTGGCTGAGTGTGTGTGGAGGTCCTGCACAGACAGGGCATCCCAGAGGGCTTGTGGTCCAGACCTAGGTCCCCTGCCTTCTGCCCCCAGCAACCCTGAGGTCACTGCTGGATGTGGATTCCATTTACTGCTCAACAAGACCCACGGGGATTGCCTGGCCCCTCATGTGGCCTAAGAAGGGGCCCCAGAGACTGGCAGGCAAAGGGCTCACCACTACCGCAGAGGCTGGTGTGCTCAGTGGGCACAGTACCAGTGCCCCTGTGATGGCCTTATGACAGTCTCTTAATTCAAAAGCTACCTCTATGCCCATGGAAACCTTAGGTCCCTCACAACAAACCTGCCTTCCTCCTGATGGTGAGCTGACGGGGCACCCAGGGGAGGGCAGCAATGCGCATGCATGTGTGGGCACGAGGAACTGTCACTGCCCATGCTGGCCCAGGCCACGCACCTGCTCTGTGCCTGCTGCTTCTGTCATCCTCTCTGGGGGCTCCGTCCACTGCTAACTGAATCTGGGAAGCCTCATTGTCCGCAGCAGTCCCTGACTGTGGTCCATGCTGGACTCCTAAAAATGCAGTTTGGTGACCCGAGGCCGAGGATGGAGTGAGGTCCACACGATCAGGGACTCACAGCATCCAGACAGGGGCTTGGGAAATGCAGAATGCGGATTCGCCTGCCGCTGCCTTCATTAGCCACTCATCTAGCACATTTGTCTGAGGGGGGCTGCCATTCCAGCTCGCTGGGCATTCCCCGTACCAGAAGCCTCCAGGTGGGGTACGGAGTTCTGATGAGGAAAAGCAAACATTTCACGGAACTAAAGAGAATAGGATTGGGTTGGTCTTTGGGCTCAGGAGGCTGCCACACTGGTAGAAACTTAACATCACATTAACAACATCGAATTGAGTTGTCAAAGAAAGTAGAAATAGATTCTCCAGTTATTTGGGTCGTAACGGCCAAGAAGGGGTTTCCGATCCTCCATTTCAGACTCAGCATTCTTTTTCCCATTCTGGCCCTGTCTACTCTGCATTTCCAAGGCTTAGAAGGAGGCAGGATTGTACCCCGGGAGGAGGAGTCGGGGACTGGCCCCCATCAGCGAGGGCTAGGTGTCTGGGCTTCACGACCGAACCGCGCAGAGGGGTGTTTATCTTTCTGGGGGAAGTCTGGGTTTTTACAGATGTGTGGGGGCCTGGGGACCAGGTAATTACAGCTGCTGTCCAAATCCCATCAGAGTCAGGGCTCGGGGCCCCTGCGCTAAGGAGCCCTCACAATCAAACACAGAATCGCAAAACAGACAGGCATGGGAAGGCGATGTGCAACACAAAACAATTTTCACATGGAATAGACTCAACTGCAAACAAATAATACCTGTCCACCATGTGACCAGCTCTGGGGACAGGGATGAGTTGTCCGCAGCCACAGCCCATCTGCTTGTGGGGTTCATGTCTACTGGGGTTCAGACAAGATGCGTATTTTGGATATACCTACGTGAGCTTGGATTTGGGGGAGCTTCTAAGAGAGGTACCTGGAGGGTGTACCCACGATTTGAGAAGAAGGAACAAGTCACAGAGAGCCCTGGCGGCCAGGGCCAGGCCCAGAGGCGGCCACTTCCTATGCGGAGAGCCCAGGCGGGAGGGGCGGGGCAGGTTGGAGGCCTCAGGTAGGACCGAGAAGCAGAGAGGCCAATGCCAGAAGTCCGGTGATAGCTAAAAGGTGGCAGCAATTGATAGAGACTGCTTGGAAGCAGCAGTCGCTTGGGTTGCTGCTAGACTAGGACTTCACAGAGAAAAAAAAGCCAAGCCCACCTGGTGCTGGGGGCGTGGCTGTCCCAGCTCTGCCCTGCCCCCTCCCATAGGGATCCCACCTCCCCTCTTGCAGTCTTTATGGCAGGGGCCCTTCATAGCTTCCCGGGGGACTTCTAGAGGGAGGGATGACGAGGGGCAGGCAGACGGGATCCTCTAGGCCACCTCGCACCTCGCTTTGCCTGTCCAGCAGAAAGTGCAGCTGCTGACGGCTGAGCTTTTAGAGGCAGGCAGTCTCCTTTCCAGCTTCAGGTCCCTTCACAGCCCAGGGCGAGGGTGGCAGTGCTCAAGGGGCACGAGTGCAAGGCCAGGGCCCGCTGGACAGACTCAGACAGGGACCAGGAAGCCGCATCGGCTCACTGGCAAGTTGGGGAGGGGAGAGAACGTGTTCAAAGCATGGCATCGTTAGCCTCAGATAGGGCTACGCCGACGGCTGTGACAGTCTCTCCGCTTCCCCTAGGCGGCTCCCCCAGTGTCCTGCCCCACCCCACTACACTGGTTGTTTGTCCGCCTCCTCTGGACTGTGAGTTTCCCCCTCTGCTTCTTGCTGCTCTACCCCTCAACGGCCCCAACGTGTGGGCAGTGTCCCTCTCCCTGCCTGGACCCTGACTGTCTGCTCTCAGGATAGGCCGGCCAAGAGTGATAAAGACCCCTAACTGGCAGGAAGCCACCAGGCTGAGAGGCCTGGCCGGGAGCCAGGGGCTGGATTTCTAGCTGGCCTTGGTCTTTCTGGGTCTGTCTGACAGAAGGCAGTTTAGAAGGTACTGGTTTTACCAAAGGCTTGGAGCATGGCTTGGTTACTTTTCTTTCATTGCTGGGACAAAATACCTGACACCCAAAATAAGAAAGGAAACGTTTATTTCTTATAGATTTTGGAGATTTTAGTCCATACTCAGCTGGCTCCAAGGCAGAGTGGCGTGGCACAGGGGCAGCTGTCCACGGTGGCCGCGAACAGCCAGAGTGAACAGGGCAAAAGAGGGAGAACAAGGGAAACACACCTCCTTCTGGCCCTTACATTGTATGCCGGCTCCGCCCCGGGCGGGTGCAGCACTCACACGCCAATCCCAGCGCTAGACAGCGAACCAATCACAGACACTAGATTCAGCAACCTTCATGACTGCATGAGGTTTTGGGGGGCACCTAGACACAAATCATAACACGGCACTAATGTCCCATGTTAAGCAAAAAGCGCTGTGGCCCTGCCTGACCATACAACTGCCATTTCTCCTTTCACCAGGTCAGCTTCCACAGGCTCTAAGGTGCTGCGCTTTTTGCCTGGCTCATTTCTGATTTGCCACCTCTAGCATCTCTCTCTAGCACCCCCACAGCCCCAGGATGGGGCAGCAGCAGTGTGGCGGCACCCACATGAGGTCTTCAAAGGAGAAAGTGTGCTAAGGCCACGCAGTGTCCCTTCCCAGGCCCCCTGGCACCTTCTTGGCCTACAGTTGCCACTGGCCATGTTGGCAGCACAGCAATGCCCAGGTGGCAACCACTCAGCTCGGATCCTGGTGCAGCAGCCCTGCCAGGCAGCCAGGGGTTGACCCAGCCTGGCCATGCATACAGCTGACCCGGCACCACTGCTTGGCTTGTCCTCACCGCTGTGGGAGGCTGCCCGGCCCCACCGGCCTCTGCCTTGTCTGACTGTCAGGCCAACTTGCCCACCCGAGGCTGCTGGAACAAGTTGCTGCAGGCCTTGTGGGTTACAATAATAATCTATTATCTCAGCCTCCTGGAGGGCAGAAATCCAAAACGGTACTCACTGGAATAAACTTAAGGTGTTAGGACAGCTGCATATGTTTTGAAGACCCCAGGGGAAAATTCATTTCCTTGTCCTTTCTAGCTCCTAGAGGCTGCCCAGTTTCCTTGGTCGGTGGCCCCTTCTTCCATCCTCAAAGCTGGTAACTCAGCAGCTTCATCTCTCCTCTGGCCCTGACCCTCTCTCATTTATAAGGACCCTTCTGATAACACTGGGCCCATCCAGTATAACCTCTCCAATTCCAGGTTGGACAAAGTCCCTTTTACCATGTAAGGAACACACCCAGGCTTTGGTGGGTAGCATGTGGACATCCTTGGGGAGAAGGGAGGCATCATTCTGTTACTGCACACCCAGTTCGATCCATCAGCCAGACTGAAAAGAGCAGAGCAGACCCCAAGAAGGTGGACCATGTCCATCTTTTCCAGGGTGCAACCACAGTGATAAACATGATGCACGTTTGAGGACTCATAGGCCTGAGGATGGATGAATGACTCGGGACGACTTTCAAAAATATTCAGTCAAGCAAAAGAAGCCAGACATACAAGAGTCCATACTCTGTGGTTACATGCAGGAGTGTCTCCAGATGGGGCACAGCTGGTCTGTACTGACAGAAGCCAGATAAGCAGCTGCCCCTGGTGGGGGTGAGGTGGGGTGTCCTTAACAGGGAAGTAGTGATGGGGGAACTTTTCCAGGTGACAGGGTGCTCCAGTTGATACACTGTGTCAACTTGAGGAGTTTAGAAGTTTTGCTAAGCAACTCAGCAGGGAGCCAGGGTCCTCACTTTGTAAACATCCCAAGCCCGTGCCAGAGGAGGGCACAGAGATTTTGGGAGTGCTACACCCTGTGTACAATGTAAAGAAGGAAAAGAGGCTGGCTCTTTCCACTTTTGCTCTTACTGCTTTTGCTGTCTTCTGTCGCCATGAACTGTTGCCCCTGTGCCATGCCACCCTGCTTTGGAACCAGTTGAGGATGGATTGAAACCTCCACAACCTGTGAGCTAAATAAACCTTTCCCTCCTTCATTTTGGGTGTTGGGTATTTTGTCTCAGCAGTGAGAGAAAAGTAACCAAGACACAGGGACATTCCTGTAATTTGCCTGTTGCAACAGTTACACGGTAAGATGCAGTTGTCAAACTCAGTGAAGTGGCACCTTAACAATGGTATTAGTGTTTTGATTCTTACAGATTCAGAGTACATTTCGATGAATGAAAGACCCCCCACCCCCCCACCGCATCCTACCTCTTATTCTGCTTCTAAAAAGCATTTCCTTTGTTAGTCCTGGGCTCAGTTAAAACTCTTCTCTGGGACCCTTTGTCTCTCTGCTCCTCTGCTGCCCATGGCCCTCAGCAGCCCTCATAGGAGCTTTCCAGAAGAACTAGGGAGGGTAGCACAGAAGTACCCCTGGACCTTGTGCTGTTGGGTCTTCATTCAGATCTGCCTTGGACCCTGTCTCAGCTCGAGCCTACCTCCTGGCTCCCAAGGACTCTGCTTTCTGACTCCCGGCAGAGGTCCCAGGAGGCCAGATTTCCCTCAGAGCTACCCAGGACACAGCGGTCACCACAGTGGGAACCCAGTGAAGCATCCCCTCTGCCGTGTCGGGGTTCAGGTGGGATCACACACTCCCCCTTTCCCTTTTGTCCCAATCATTTGCCTGTATCCAACGTCCTGAGGGCCATCTCTTCTGAATCCTTTTTCTCTTTAAATAGGAAAGAGATTTTCTGGCTATTTTCCTCCCACCAGAACCTAGTGGTTTCTTAACCTTCCAAAGCCTGTTTTATGGTGAGGGAGAAAGGATCCATCATTAATTCAAAGCCCACTTCGGGAACTGACCTTAACACAGGAAAATGTGTTTTGGTCCAGTGATCATTTTGCAGAATCTAAATCTGAAAATATCCTTGCTTCAAACCTCTGGTTAAAAAAAAAAAAAACACACAAACATTACTATGAGTGTCTTTCAGAGTTTGTTTTTCAGGTAACGAAAACTTTTTGCGACAAACCAGTTTTCATTGTTTGTGAACAATCTTTAAGTTTAATAAGCTTGATAGGCTGGAAAAGGAAACGAGACAAGGCCCTAAAATCCCAGTCGCCAAGATTCCATCGATGTGATTACAGCTGGAGAAAAGAGGAGACGATGCATTTAAAAAGCAAACTTCTCTTTACATCATCCAATTATGCTCAGTAAAAATAAAAACAAGCTCAAAGGAGAGGTAATGTCTTCTACATCCACTTTAATTTCAGGCAGTTAAGAGCAGCAATGCATTATCCTTCAAAAACAATAAATAAAGTCCCAGAGTAATTGAAAAGGCTCTTCGTCTATCCCGAGATGCCACGTCTCATTCTGTCATGTTTTTCGATTATCACTATGAGTAATACTCCCTAATTGATATCGGACCTTGTATTGTGATTTTTTTCTCCTACAGCAAAACTTGGTGAATTAAATCCTTGAGAATGAAACTATTTAATCACAATCACACAACTGAACATGAACTTTTTTCTCTGCGCAGAGTTTATAAACCTCGAAATTCTGCTCTGAGGGAGAAGCCAATTTTAGAGATGAGTTAAATGGCCCAGAGGAAGAAGCACATCCGATTGACTCTTTTTGGAGCCCTTGCCACTGAGAGTGAGCCTGGATCGTGACTTTGTATTGGTTTAATGAACATTCCAGAAGGGCCACGTTCCGACTTCACTGTGCTGAGTTCTTTACAAGCTTTCTAAGAACTCCCATCCTCTCTAGATAAAAAGCCGTGTGGGGAGTGGGTGCCCCTTACCTCTGACCCTTTCCATGTCGTTTTGAGATCTGATGATTAATAATTTCCCCTTTTCTGCAGTTCTGGGCATGGAGCCCAGGGCTGTGGGCCCACACTAAGCACACGCTCTATCACTTAGCTACATCCCCAGTCCTCTTTAAATTTTGACTTTGAGATAGAGTTCCAAATGACCCAGGCTGGCCTGGAACCTGTGATCCTCCTGCTTCGGCCTTTGAGGAGCTGGGGTTCAGGCGTGCAGCAGGTGCCACTGCACCCAGCGGTAATTCTTGGTAATTATTTACTACTCTTCCCCGAGGAGCAGCCTCTTCTCTGTTGTCCGCAGTTCTGCTGCAGCAGCACCAGGACTTCTGGCGGGTCCTTCGCTCCTCCTGAGCTCACACCTCTTTCCTCTTCGCCAGCTGTGGCCTTCAGTCTCCAGGAGGCCCGTTCCCTAGCGCTGGCCAGGAATCTCAGGGCTCCCCGGAGCATCCAACCTGTGCATCTTGGCCAAGACTTGGGCATCTCTTGCAGGGTTTTCTGCTCTTGCTCCTAAATGTTTTCTTTCACCCCAAAATGTTCCCGCAATTCTTGAGGCTGGAAGGTGTGACCAGGTAGCAGTGAGGAGTCTATGGGAGCTGTCTGGTTTCTCTCACTGACACAGAGGCCAAACTTCTTAGATGTTTTTCTGGAAATCTCTGGAGCATTTTCAACGGTCACCATGACTGGGATGTGTTTGTTATTAGTACTGAGAGGACAAAAGCGATGACAAACACTCTGCATTGAGTGTGACAGTCCTTCACAGCACTAAAGTATCGGATGTCCCCTTGTTTTACTGTCCCAGTGGCCATTCATGTAGGTGAAGACTTAGTTATAATTACTGGAGTTTAGGACCTAGCTCCAGTTACGAATGAGCACAAAACATTTCCTGCATGATTTAGTATCCTTGGAATTTTCCTGGGCTACAATTACTACGAAAACCAAGGGAAGAGTACACATTGCCTCGTTAAAAACTTCATCAAAAGTTGTTCATTGTGATCTCGTTGCCTATGGCAACGCAGTATGTGGCGTCTGAGTTGTCAGTTCCGTACACCTGCATTGGCGGCATTGGTAGGCGACGCTTTCATGCCAACATCTGTCTACTCCATTATGAATTCTGTCGTGGTGTTGTGTGAGCATCTACATAGTGAAACACACAGTCTTTTAACACGAATTACTTTCTTTGTATTCTCATGTATGTATCAATTAGTGTACCATATTTTGAAATGACAGGCGTAAGGAGATTATATGACCTATAATTTTCATTTCAGGGTAATAAATGCGAGCATTGTGAACTATTAGTTCTAAAAAAGTGGGCAGTGCATCTGAGAGAAGTGAGAGCCAGGGCTTGGCGATGTGGCTGTGAACCTGGTCACTGCTCCAAAACGAGAGCAGGGGGATCTTCGTGTGTTCTTTGCTGTTTTGTTTTGTTCTTTTTGAGACAGGGTCTCACTACACAGTCCAGGCTGGCCTTGAACTCAGCAATCCTCCTGCCTCAGCCTCCCACGGTCTGGGATTACAGGCGTGTGCCATGATGCCTGGTTTGTTCCCTGTTGTAAGGTAGAAAGGTTCATCAGTTCTCACTCTCTCTTGGCCCACGACAGATCCAGGGCTGAGGCCTGCAGCCCTGCTGCGTCCCTGGACTGAAAGCAGGGACAGCTCTCCGATGGAAAGTGGGGATGCTGCCCCCTGGAACCGACAGAAGGAGAGGGCTGCACACAGGAGGGGTTTCTGGTGCTGGGGGCCACACCCCGCCAACTCCTTCCCGTTCTCCTGCCTAGAAGCTTCTAGCTTCCTCCTCCCTTTTTCCCTCCCCGCTCCCTTCCTTCCGTCCTGCTGGGTGGTGATGACCACTTAGCAGTGCACCTTAGTTACACGTGATGGTGGGTTCTACTGTGGCACATTCGTTCATGCTTACAACGATCATCTCAACCCCCATGATACGCCTTGCTCTCCCTTCTCTCCTCCGTGGAGCCTCTCCCTCTTCTCTAGATTTCTCTTCTATTTTCACCTTCTCTCTCTCTGTCTCCTTCCCTCCCTCCCCGCTTGAGTCCACATAGGAGAGAAAACATGTGATGCTTGACTTTTTTTTTTTTTTGATGCTTGACTTTTGAGTCTGCCTTCTTTTGCTTAACTTGATAACCTCCAGTTCCATCCGTTTCCCTGCAAACGACATGATTTCATTTTTTTATGGTCCCAGCAGCTCATTTTTAACCCTACTCACTTTATATTTTAAAATGATTAACTCATAGTTTTATTTTAACTTCACTAATTTCTACGCTTTTAACCTATCTCCTTTCCATAGTACTTAATTTTTGAAATTCGTTCTGTTTTCATTGCTTTCTTTTCTAGTTTATCTCACGTTGAATATCTGGGATTTAAATTCTAGTCTTGTAATTCCTTCCCTCATGTCTCCTGTAGCTGTCAGATTTTTAAACCTCTTATTTTAAACCTCATCTGTCTTATTGATTTTCCTCTGTTCTAACTTGTTCCTGTTTTACTTCCATTTGGGGTTTTAGGCCTGCTCTACCATTTTTAAAGAAAAAAATTACCTTTCTTTATTCTATTCTCATTATGAACAATCTGGATGCTCAGCAGAAGAAAAAAACAACAGCCATGTATACAAATACCATCGTGGTTCACTGCCGGGGCGGGGATGGTGATGGCGGGAACCAAATGCCCACAGGGTAAGGTGCCCTCGTCTCCGTAGGTGGGGTGTGATGTGGGCTAGTGAGACCTTTCCAGAAGCCCCCAGCCCTGTCCTGCCCTGCTTCTTTTGGGGGATACACAGGTTAGTGTGGGTCATCTCTGCAGCAGCACCCCCCAAACTGCTTTTCCTCCACCATCCCTGAAATCCCACCCTTGATGATTCCCGTTCTTAAACCTTCTCCCTGCAACTCCCCCCTCCTCTGGAGGTGCTGTTCCTAGGGCACTGCCTTGACCTCGCAGCCCTGAACCCTTCCTTACCCATCTATCAGGTGACTTTGCATTTCACTTTCCTTAGTATTTCATTGAAAGCAACAACACTTAGTACCCATGCGGGAAGCCAAGATGAAATGTGGATGCCTCAGAAGCGGGAAATGGGGGACCTGGGAACTGAGCTTCCTGCGCTGCCTTGGTCCAGCTGCCGTTTCAAACTCCAAAGGTTGTCTAAAACGAGTGCCCCCCACGGCCTTTGAGATAGTCAAACTGGACTGTCCACTCGACTGGAAATAGGAAACACACTTGTGGGGGTGTCTGCTGTGCCAGAGATGATGGGCAGAGGGGGCAGCAGACCGGTGGGGAGACCCGCCCTCAACGTGGGTGGCACCGTGTGATAGGGTGGGGACCAGACGGAACCAAAGCAGGAGGAGGAGACAAGCACAGGCGCCTTCCCTCCCTCCCTCCCTCCCCCAATCCCTGGCTGCCCTGAGCCAGCAGGAGCTGTGCCCCCCGCACCCGTCCCACCCTTCCGTCTCCGTCTGCCTCACTTCAGGCCCACGGCCACGGCCCCTGCCAACTGCGAACTGGACTCTCTGAAACCAGAGCCAAAATAAGCCCTTCCTCCTCCAAGGTGACTTTTCCAGGTATTCTGTCAGGGTGAGGAGAGGCTGGCGGTCCACCTCACTCCTGTCTCCCGTTGCCTTAGCAGCGTGGGCCGGCCTCTCCCGCTGTGAACAGCCCACGCTGAGCTCGCCACGGCGTCTCACGGCTGGGTTAATTCACAGTGTACTTCGCAATAACTCCCCCGCCTTCCTGCTGCTATGTAGCCCACCTCCGGGCCCTTAAATGTGCTGCCAGGGACAGATCTTTAAATAACCCCCTTCCTATCGAACAGGGCAGCCTGGCTACGGTGGCACCCGGATGACACAGGACACTCCGGCATCAGCAGGCAGTTTGACAACTTGGAAATACAGAAGTCAGTGTGCTGGCGGGGCGGTCAATGTCCATTACTGCGCAGCAAGGGCCGAGTCAGAGAGCACTGAGAGGGCTGGGGCGCAGTGGTGCAGGGCTGGCCTGGCCCGGCTGAGGCCTGGGGTTTGAGCTCCAGCACCGCAAAGCGCTCTCGGAGCAAGGCTATCTCTTAGTTCAATGCCTCCAGATGGGTGACCACTTGTATAGTCAGGTTCCTGCAGAGGTGGGGGTGGCTCAGTGGAGCCGGCCGTCTCCAGGCTGGACCCTTGGAGGGTACACCGAGCATGCGTCCACTGGACAGCCAGCCCTAGTCCTTTGGGTCCAGAGGGACAAACTGGGTCCTGTGACCACAACTCCACGCCTCTCCTGGGGGGAATCATTCCATTAGCACACAGCACCAACATGCAGCGCATTTGTAAGGCAGGAGTTGAAATGAATCCTGAAGGAGATAGTACATTTTTTTTAGCCACTTAATTGAATCTGTGGCAGTAAATCTTTTAGTCTTTTCTTAGCATTTAGAATTTCAATTTACTCCATGGATTTTTGCACTCTACGCCCAGTGAAAATGAGTGTTTGTGCTGAAAAGCTTTTAATCAACTGTTCTCAAAATGTCAGTCCCACTTATCTCCAAAGCGCTCAGAAATCTTTGTGTCTCTGGTTTTAAAAAACATATTCTGTGTATCCTGTTTCTCCCTTCCAGTTGTTAGCATTCTTTATCATGGGTTAATCAGAGTCATTTTTGATGTTCATCCCTCTCTTAATCTCCTTAGATTTCTTTTTAAGGCGAGCTTTCCGTTTCAATCCAGTTTGCCGAACCGCCAAGATTCTCCGCAGCCACTGCTGCAGCCCAAGACGGGCTTCTGCGGGAAGCCTGTGGCCAGCCTGCTGTTCTAGCAGGGAGAAGGTTAACTATCCTGTCTTTAATTAAATCAGTCATTTTTCTTTAACGCTGTTTGTAGAACTCCACAGTAAATTAAGCCATAAACCTGTTCTCTCTTTATGAGGACTCTGAATTTGAAGCACTCTTGGTCACTCTATTTCTGAAAAGCTAATTTCACAGGAAAGCTAGTTTCTAAAACCAATCCTGAAAGAAATACAGTTTTGTTAACTTTGATGGTGAGCAAATGTTTTACTTTGCCAAAGGTGTTTTTTCATACTTTTGGGGCAGAATGGAAAAGTCCTCCAGGCAACTCCTGACCTGGTTGGACCAAGACAGGGTGTTCCTTCCCCAGCCCAGGGTAGGTCTGGGGGTCCTCACTGGGGCCTGCAGGTGCTGCTATCACATGAGTGACCACCGGGGGGCAGCAGACCTCTCCCCCACCTGTGGATCTGCTCGTCCATCAGGTGGCTGTGACTCCCTGCCGGGTGGCCCCGTCCTCCATCCATTTCTCTCAGGCCCTCCGATTCCCGATTTCCGATTTCCGATGGGGCCGACCAGCTGTGCGGCCTGGAGTCCTTGCTCCTTGCTTTGTCAGGAGAATGAGTTACCGGCGCGGAAGCTCCCTGTGATTTGTAGGTCGGAGTCCTCAGCCGAACTGCTGTGACCTTTTCAGTATTCTGTCACTGGAGGGGCTGGCCATTGCCACTTCCTCCTGAGCACAGTGTCTCCGACACATGCCGAAGAGGGAGCAGGGCCAGTTAATCCGAGTGCTGGAGGCTGAAAAGGTCGAACGAGGGCCGAGGGTATTAACATCCACC